>JAHBCN010021034.1:0-14638 GCA_019359885.1 Listronotus oregonensis | reverse complement strand
TTTGACATGTGACATAAATAAGTTAGGTTAAGATTCCTAATTACGTAGATGGTGTAGTGTCCCCGCCTAAGCCCCAGGCCTGGTACTTAAGCGTGGGGGGCCCCAAATGTGACGTAATACCTTAAAATATAGTTAGCCTAAGATTCTAAATAGTGACTCATGTTCGCGCATGCGCATACCTGTCTGCCTGAAGCGCCCCATAGTTAAAACCTTCGTGGCCGAATGGGTTAGGCGCTGGAACGAGATGCTACCTCACGGGCCTTATACCTGGTTCGAATCCTGTAGGTTTTTTTATTTATTTTCAAAATAGTGATGACGTAAACGTGGATTTGACATGTGACATAAATATAGTTAAGGTTAAATTCCTAATTACATAGATGGTGTAGTGTCCCGGCCTAAGCCCCAGGCCTGGTACTTAAGCGTGGGGCCCCCATGGCGTAATACCAAAATATAGTTAGCCTAAGATTCCTAAATAGTGACGTCATGTTCGCGCATGCGCAGTACCCTGTCTGCCTGAAGCGCCCCATAGTCTACTTAAGAAATACATTTTTTTAAAAGATTTGTATAATGATTTAAGTATTGAAAGAGACTTATATAACAGTTGTTGTGTATGTTCTAAAGCTTTGTGTTAATGAAAGCTTTTCTTGTATAATAACGAAAAGTTTTTGTGGTTTTAAATATTGACGTCTTGTATACCTTTTATGTTTTTAACCTTATGAATATTTTAATTTTAATGTTTTTTCTTTTTAATTTAGACTTAAACTAGTTTAACTTCGTGTAACTGGTCTTTTGAGTAGGTACAGTTTTAAATATGTTTTGTAGTTTTGTGGTGGATTGATGTTTTATTAAGTTTTTTTTTTGGAAGAACTCGCCTTGAAATTTTCTAAAAAATGCAACCACTTCGGTCCAGGTCCCGGGGTAAAGCGAGTTGTCAAAATTATTTACATCTTTTTTATTAGAATAACAAGAAAAAAAAGTTGTAAATTTTGTTCTTTTTCTAAAGTAATATAACTAGTGGGTTCTTGTGTATTATTTGTTTATTAATTGTGAAGTGGCAATATTTTTATTTGTGTTTTGGTTGTTTATATTTTTGTTTTTGTCTTGTTGGGGAAATTAATATTCGTACTACTGGTGAATAAAATATGATACCCTCTGTACTAGTTTTAAGTAAATTATTGTACAGCTTTAAGCTTTTAAATAAATTTTGACTAAGTTTGATTTACCAAATAAACAAAAAATAAATTACCGAAAGTAAAAAGTTTTTATATCGTTTGCGAATTATTTCATTTACTGAACAAAGCAATGTATAAATATTATTTGTAACTCATCTAATACTCTACGTTACGAAAAAGGATAATTCTATTTGTGAAATTTGAATCAAGCCCTTTAGTTATTATCGATTTGTCAAAGTAATTATATTCGATGGGGGTACCTTTTATATAAACGAGCGCTTTAATAAAGATAATTGCACAATTTGGGGCCCGGTTAATTCGTCAAAATTAATCGAGTACGAATGAGATTTGTCTAAAGTTAATGTGGGCTATAAGCCTTTTATTAACATTTCTTTGATATTTACATTTTTAGTAAAAAAATTATCGATTACAAAAAATAAATATACAGTGTGTCCCAAATTGGTGGGGAATGTATGGGGATCTTGGAAACCACGATAGATAGAAAATCGGTTAAATGGGTAAAGTTTTAGACAATTGTGTTAGTAAGCTGATCCCGATTACCGCATGGTTTTATCTATTTAGGTTTTTGGGCAATTTTGAAAAAACCTAAAACATGCATTGTCGAAAATCGGTCATGTTTTTTTTATTAGTAAAAATTTTTCAAATTTGTAAAAACTTCTTTAAAGCAACTCTTTTTGTAGAATATGATCAAGTGGTCAATTTTTATTTTCGACGTTTCGTTTTTTTAGAACCATCATCAACTTTATTTTTTTTATATGGCCGCCATATTGGATTTTTACGTAGCCAAAAATGCTTTTATTCTGATTTCAACAATGTTTAAAATGTTTAAAGGGGTTTATAACCTCATTTATTTAAAAAAAAACAAATATTTTCTCAGTTGGCCTTAATTCCTGCGATCGTCATTTTTTTTAAACAATAAAATGTTAGTAATTGTCAAAATAGATTAGCTAAACAGACATTTTACAGAATGGATTTCGCGAACAAAGCTATTACGTTAATACTGTGTTAATACTACAACAAAACTACACGTAACAAGTTTATTTAAACAAGTGAAAACAAAAACAATGAAAGTGGCTAAACCAATAGTTCTACTAAAATAAAGATGTAAAATATTACCCTAAAATTTAAAATATTGTCCATTTCTCTCAACACATTTACGATATTTTTTTTAATAACCCCAACTAATCTGTAAATGGTTTACTTAGGTATGTGGAGTTTTCTATCAACATCCCTGGTTGAAGATGTTGGATTTTCGTTAAAATGTTGGTTAACTGCACCATCTCGTCGATTTTCTTTAACGTACTTCTTAGGTTGTGTTTTTTTTAAACTTCTTAATTTAAGCAAATTTGTAACCAGTTTTTAAAAGGTCGTTAGTTTAGGTTACTGCCATTAAGGAAAATTACCGAAATACTTTTGCGCAGCTATATTAACATTTCTATTGCTTTGGAAATAATGTAAAAACTTTGTTTGCGAAATCCATTCTGTAAAATATCTGTTCAGCTAATCTATTTTGACAATTACTAACATTTTAATGTTTACAAAAAAAAATAACGATCGCAGGAATCAAGGCAAACTGAGAAAATATTTGTTTTTTTGAAATAAATAAGGTTTTAAACTCCTAAATTATAACATGCTATACATTGTTGACGTCAGAATAAAAAGCACTATTTGGCTGCGTAAAAATCCAATATTGCGCCCATATAAAAAAATTAAGTTAATGACGATTTTAAAAACCCGAAACGTACAAAATAAACATTGACCACCTGATCATATTCTACAAGAAGAGTTGCTTTAAAAAGGTTTTTACAGATTTAAAAAATTTTCACTAATAAAAAAAATATGACAGATTTTCAAAAATGCATGTTTTCGGTTTTTTCAAAATTTCTCAAACACCTGAATAGATAAAACCATGCAGTGAACGGGGTTAGGTTACTAACATAATTGTCTGACGGCCGAGTGATGATCGCGTTGTTAAATTTAGCAATGGACTTAGCAATTGTTAAAAGTTAACAACGGTTTAGAATGTTTAACAAAACGTCATTGTCAGTGTTATTCAATGTTTTTAGTAGGCAACCTGTCAAAATCTGACATTTTGTTAAACATTCTAAACCGTTGTTCTTTTAAAATTGCTAAAATTGCTAAATTTAACAACGCGATCCTCACTCTGCCGTAAAACTTTCCCCATTTAACCGATTTTCTATCTATCGTGGTTTCCAAGATTCCCATACATTCCCCACCAATTTGGGACACACAGACACACATATTTTATTTACTCTTAAATGCTGTACACTTAGTGACAAAAAAAGGTAATCAAGGATTTATAATCTTATTTAAATAATATTTTTATGATTTTAATGATTAAATTTTTATAGCTTGTCTGCTGGTTCTAAAGCTACGGAAAATATTTTAGGAATGCAGACAAAATATAATAAAGGTTGTCAAATTCATTTATTAAATTTCATCGGTTTAATATAAATTATTACCTGTAGCTGCTGTAACTCCTTATTTTAATAAAACCTATTTAAGATTTAAAATAATATTATTGAAAATAATTTTAAGTTAATATATTGTTATTTAATTAATATATTATTAATTATACCCTATTTAATTTTGGCATCGGTTAAATGATAATATTATTTAAACTAAGAAATATGGCAAAAAGGTCAAAAGAACTTCCCCCTTCTTATGAATATTGCTCTAGCATCTCTTTTTAACTGACACTTCGGAAGAGCGAAAAGTATAATCTATGTTGAATTTTGACACGCCCCCGAGGACTTGTTATAAACAGTGCCCCCAGATTAGAAAACCTTGGCCGATTATTGTTGATTGAATTGACATTTGTTTTGGCATTATAGGACGTATTTTAGGGTCCCATCCGTCCGGGTTTCCCCGGATTTGTCCTAATTTAGAGGGCATCCGGGTGCGTCCGACCGGGGCCTCATTTGTAGTCCGGGTTAAAAAATTTTAAGTCGGGCCGCCCGCAACACACGCACTGCGCCCGCACGCCGCGTTCAAATTTAATTTTATTTTGTTAGGTTTAATTTTTTTAATAAGGTTTTGTTTTTATAACAGCGTTATCAATAATTTTTGTTTTATTTTAAGAATAAAAACTGTAATAAGATTCTGTTTTGTTAGATGACTAAATTTAATTTTAAGGTCTGAGAATAAGTAAAAAGTGATTTATGACATTTTCAACTTTTTTTGTTACATGACTATTTTAAAAAAAAAAACCTGTTGACATGTCCGGTTTCTGGGCCCCTAAAATCCTGGGTTTTCACGCGTCTTGTCCTAGTTGCCAAATTTTAGAGATGGCAACCCTATGCACTATTAACAAGGTTTTTATAGGGTTAAAAAAATTGTAAATATAATTATGTACTTAAAACATATGAACGGGAACCAGATGTTTACGCCATCTGCTTACCCAAGGTTAAAGCATACTCCTCTTATACGGTGTCACTGACTTGTTTACTAATACTAGGATTTTTATACATATTCATCGTCGACTAGCTTGTCTGATGAGATCTGATATAGTTCGAAACTGGTCACAAGATTTCGTTGAGTGAAATCTCTACAAAGTTAGTTTGTAAATAAACTAAACACATCATTATGTACTTATTAAAATTAGGCATTTTTGTTCTAATAATGTACTGATAATATAGAATAAAGACCACCATTTTAATTTTATTTAAAATGATTACTTAACAAAAAAATTAATACATTTTTAAAGGTTCTCCCGTTAAAAGAAACTCTTAAGGCCAATACTCCAAGTCATAGATTTCTCATACAAAAAAGACGCATTTCGAAACATTTAAAAAATGGGTTTTTTTTTTAAATCCCCAAAAAAAAAAAATGTTGGTTTTAAAAACCTAATATATTACTTGGAATATAAGTATATGCAAGAACTATACAGGGTGCCACAGATTCGAGTGCATGCATGGGGATCTCGGAAACCCAAGGGATAAGGTCGGTTAAATTATGGCAAAGGTGCGCATTTAGGTGCCTAACAACATCCTATTAGAAAGTTGTAAAATTCCGAGTACTTCCGGAGATATCCGGAAAAAACCGAAAATTTGCTAATTTCGTTTTTAATTTTCCTTAAGTTATTTAAAGAGATATGGGAAAAAACAAAAGACACTTTTTTCGTGGCCACTTCTTAAGCTCTACAAAACAGCGTTGAGATTTTCCGTACGATGTTTGTTTCGTTCCATCATCAACTTTATTTTTAAATACGGACCTGGGTTTTTAATTTAATTTTTTTTAACCCCTTATTATCCCAATTACAAAAATGTATAACACTTAATATTTATTAACAAAAATGGAACGCCCCTATAAGAAATGATATCGTTCCTTGTCTAACTCATTGCCTCTTATGGAAAATATGTTTATTTAAGAGAAAAAAGTATTAAATTTTTATACATCATTGTAATTGGAATTTAACTTCTTCAAAAAAATGCAATAAACAATTGAGCACCGTATTTAAAAAAATAAAGTTGATGATGGTTTAGCTAAAACGAAACGTTGTACGAAAAATCTCTAAACCTGTTTTGTAGAGCTTAAAAAAATTGCCATCAGAAAGTGTCTTTTTTTTTTCCATATCTCTTTAAATAACGTCAGAAAAAAAAAAAAACGAAATCGGCAAATTTCGGTTTTTTTCCAAAAATCTCCGGAAGTACTCCGGAATTTTACAAGTTTCTAATAGGCATGTTGCTAGGCACCTAAAGGCGCAACTTTGCCATAATTTAACCGACTCCTATCTTTACGGTTTCTGAGATCCCCATGCATGCACTCGAATCTGTGGCACCCTGTATAAATATTTTTAAACAGGGTAATCATATCTATGTAATTGATGCTAAATTCTCTGCGGGTTGTGACATCACGAAAGTCCCTTCACAACACCAGGCAAGCGCTGGAATAGAACGAACCGCCTTCTGGTGACGTCAAAATTTTAAGCCGACTCCTATGTCCTTTTAAGGTCGATGACCCTGTAAAAAAACTTAATGACTGTTATTTTTTTTTTGTTTTTTGTGCATTGTTGTGAATTTGGGAGTTTTTCAAAAAATAAAATATTTTATTGCAGTGTTCTTCCAAAACGGTGTTTTAATTGCTTATTACTACTAAAAAATCTGATATTTTAAGATTTAAGATATTTAAAAGCACCCTATGGTTTCGCATTCCTGAAGGCGTTTCCGCTTTCCCCTTACGTATACCCCGTAGCTTCAGACCCGACCGACGACCTATACCTATAATCTCCCTACAGTGTTAATTATTTCCGTTTGTTTTCTGGGTGCAAATTTTTGAAAGCATCACCTCAAAGTTTTCTTAAAAAAAATCGGGTAACTGTCTCGAAAGTTGCCTTAACTCCGATTTTACGGTATACGGGGATTTTTTGGGGCGCTGATCACGAAACTGAAAAAAATCAGCAACATTTCGTTTTCGAGATATTCATCATCAAAGTTGAATATCAAACTAACCTCATTTTTAATATATTCCCCGTTCTGTTTGCACCTAATTTATGATTTTTTACACTGAATTGGCACATAATATTCTATTAACAATTTTTAAAAATTATTTTTTATGTTAATTTTACACCTTTTTTCCATTAAATTGCGAAGCTTTACTTTTAAATGGGGCGGCAATGTTTGCTGAATAATTCCCTAGTGTATACATGGTTGCGGCGTTTGAAAGTGAAGGTTGAAATTTAATGGTAAAAAGTTATAAAATAAATATAAACACAGATTTTTAAACGGTGTTTATAAAATATTGTGTTCCAATTTAGTGTAAAAATCAAGAATTCTGTGCAAAAAGAAGGAGGAATAGTGTAAGGAAGGTTAGTTTGATTATCAACTTTGATGATAAATATCTTGAAAAGGAAACGTTGCCAAAAAATTGTTTTTTCAGATTTGTGATCAGCGCCCCAAAAACCCTGCATACCAAATTTGGTCAAAATCGGAGTTGAGGCAACTTTCGAGACAATTACCAAAATTCGCAGTTGTAAAAAATATTCCTCAAATTTCGTGATTAAAAATGGTCTTTTTTCATAAATAAAAAACACGTTTTTTAATATTTTTTCGAATAACTTGGAAAACTTACAGTCTACAAAAAAAATGGTAAAAAGAAAATAAAGCTTATAAAAAAAAAAATATTTTTTTACGTCCATATATATGTGTAATAGGTACTGAGACACGGCTGGTTAAAGATATTTTTTTATTTGGCGGACATTAAATTACATGCATTTAACGTTAAATAAAAAAAAAATTCTGGTTTTACAGAAAACTGTGCAAAATATTCTTTGAAATACTTAATTTGAAGTCATTAGCATAAAAATTAACGAGCTCATAACAAAAAAAAACAATTACCTTCTTTTTTTTCACAAAAAATCAGCACAAAAACTGATGAATTTTCTTATAAATATAAAATTAAAGATAATCCTTTAATAACACAGACCCACAAAAAAAAGATGTTTGCTGGGTATTTTTTTCTGCTGAACTCAAATCTAAAGTAAAAATTGGGGTCAAAAAGCAAATAAAAAATGGCATAATCTCAAATATTAACGATTTTTTTATTCAAAACGTCAATATCTTAAAAACTATGAAATATACACGATACTTTATAAAATATAAACACTGTGTTTTAAAAAGACATTTAATTTGAGTGATATAACCTTTCTGTCTAAAAGCAATATTTTGCGAGTTATAATCAAAAAATTAAATTGTCAGGATTTTTTAAGGTATACTTCTGGAAAAATTGAAAATTATTATTTTTTTATTTTTGGATTTTTTCTGGAAATTTTAGGTGATTTGGGATTTAAATAAATAAAATAAATAATTTTTTATTTAGAAAACCCAAAAATCATATTATTAAAAAACATTTTTTTCCTAGTTTGGATTGAAATATTTTCTCAAAATTACATTCTCATTTATATCTTCTTTATTATTTATCATATTAAAAGTGAAAAGTGAAGAATAAGGTGTAAAAATATTTGTGATTTTGTTAATTTTTATCTAATTAATAAAAGTTAGGAATAAAAGTTAAGTTTTAAAATTTTAGAAATCTATTTTTTAACGCTTTTTATCTCAAAATCCAAAATAGGAAACTCCAATTTTTATTTAATGTAACTTAGGATCAAACATTTACCATTTTTTGTAATTTATCAGAACTAGTATGAAAAACTGACTTTTTTATTAAAAACGCAAAATTATAAATATCTACATTTCTCTATGATAATTGTTCAGTTTACCTTTGTGTTATAGGTTTAATTAAATTTCTTTGATTTGTAACAAAAGTTGAAGCTCAATTCCTTTTGTATTTCTTTTTGTTGAACTAAAGATGTTGAAGCGGAGTGTTCGTGTATGTTTTGGTTCTCTTGATTGACTGTTACAGATTTTGTAGTTTCCAAGTTACAAGGCCTAAACAACTTTTGGGATACTTCAATTTTTCTTTGTATGGACTCCTCTATATATCCCTCTGCTACATTGGAAGAAAGCCATCCTCCGTGTCTTTTCAAAGTGAGCAAATCACCGCCGCTTTCTACCAACTTGGTAGCCGAAGAACACCTTAGCCCATGTCCGGTATATTCTTCGTGATTTTTTAGTTTTAAGTATTTTGCAACAAGTTTTGGAACACCACTGATAGTATGGCACCCAACATGTTGAGCGTAACATCTTTGGTTTCGGTATGCAACAAATAATCTTCTACTCTCCATATTTTTAGGGCGGAGATCTGCGTATTTACGGTAAAGTGTACAGGGATTATGCAATTTTCATTGAGTAATGGTAAAACTTCTTGACCAGTGAGTTTTTCCATCTCGTAAGAACACGACAAGGAAACGCCCATTATCTTCCACATCGTCTAAACTCAAACGTATTAAATCATCTCTGCGGCATGCGCCGAAAATGCCAAACACGAAAATTACTTTTGCTGGATATTGTCCATCTGAAGCTTCACATAAAAATTTGGTTACTTGTTCTGATGTAAGAACCTTGGATTTCTTTGGTACATATCTTATAGTTTGTCGTTTCAAAAAAGCGATAGTTTTTGGATATTGGTTGTGAGTATTTTCTTTTATTGCCAAACAACTCTTTAACATGGAGAATCGACTCCATAAGGTGGATGACTTCATAGATTTGGCTTTTTCAGAAAAATAAACTAAGAGAATATCGTCACTCTAATTTTGATTCTTTTCTGTGTCCGCCATTCGGTAAAAATGTGATATTCATGCTCATATCTCAACCTGGATTTCACTGGTAATAAATCTGCACTGACTTCTGCCGCTTGTTGTAATATAATATCGGAAATATCCGGATTTTCTTCCATATATAGATTAATTTTTGGAAAATGGCATAAATTCCACTGACAAAAAATAAAATTTGTCATTAATAAATAAATCATTGTTATGAACAGTTTCCATGGATGGATTTTTGTATAAGCGCACGGAAAGAGGGATCGGGAAAAAAATCCGTGCGTTGTTCTGAAAATGTCATATTTACTGTTTTTTATACACATTTGAAAATGTAGTATTTTCAGGTAAGTATAATAAACATATTTTTAAGCCTTATTCTTTACATCTCAACGCCCTTTACCCTTTACATGCTTATAATTTGTAATTGCCACGTCATGGCCTGCTAAAATTTTGGGGAAAAAATATTTTGGCAGCCATTTTGAAATAAAATGACAATTGTTACACATGGCTGAGAAGAGAATTTTGAGGCGGATTAGGTAGGCTTTAAATATAGACAGGGTGCTATTTAAAATTTAAAATTTAGGGTTGCTTCAGGATAAACCGGAAGTGAAAAGCTGGTTTTATTGACTTAATAAAAACGTGTTCTTATAACAGGTGTATATCCAAATTTTAAAAATAAATTCCAATAAACAAAAAAATTATGGGCTGTTACATGTCCTTTATGTCACCCCGTATAGTCGTAGTAAAAAAAATCCGTACTAGCTGGTTTCTATCGATAAATGTACCATGTCGGTTTTTTGGGGTTTTCTTGCTTTTTTGCTGTTTAACACCAAATTTTGACTTCAGATTCGTGTTCAGCGGAAAAAAATACGTTAAAAATCCTAGACCGACACTCAGCACACCTCACTTTTTTGTGGTCCTGTGTATTTTTTTATTTATGTGTTAACAATGTATCCTTTAAGTTTTAGCGGTTTAGATTCCTTATTTTTGTAAATGTGACGTTTTAAATAATTTTGTTTTCTGATTTCAAAAAAAAAAAAAAAAAGTGGATTCAAGAGTAAAAAAATAGACAATTTCACAAAATATTTTGTTTTTTTTTAACTACTGTGCGCGTAGATTTATAATTAAGTTTATAAAGCATAACTTTAAACACCCTTAAATCCATTAGCACTGGAGGCTTTTTACTCTGCGCTATTCGATGTTCAATGTTTTTATCTATCTTATCTGACCTTACCTAATCGCATGGGAAATTTGCCTGTAAGTAGAGCAGCTCTGGTGGAAGTGCTGGCAGATTGGCCATAATGACTGTTTAAAATTATGCCATTATATGCTAAAGCGTCGATGTTGGGGGTGGGAATCTGATTGCTGCCGTGAAATCCAACGTCATTCCATCCCTGAAAGTTCAGAATTTATTACTCTAAGATAAAAAACAGTTTCGTCCAAAAGATAGAGTAACATGTTTTAAAGTTATGATAATATTTATGGGTGATAAAGGTTACTAAAAGTGTCTTATACAGGGTAAACCACAAAATTAATTACACACTTTTAAAGTCGATAAGGCACCTTTTCTTGTTAAAAAAAATATATTTTAAAATATGTTGTAAGACGTTTTGGTGTCGAGCAATACGGTGTTGCATTCTAGGTCATTTAGATAATGTTCTTTAATGTTTCCGAAAGGTTAAAATTTATATCTGTAAAAAATATATATACATGTTAAAGTTTAGATCAAAAAAAAAAGTTCATTACTTTTTTTTTTTTGCTTGAAAATTATCTTAGCGGTCAATAGATGGTCAAAAATAAAAAAAACAAAACTTTTGTATCAGGCATCGTTGGTGCTAAGTTTTTAGATGTTTAATCTATTTTGTCTCCCCGTTACATCAACGCTGCCCAAGCACCGAAACATGCGGATATTGCATTTCATGGCACCTTTTTGAGAACGCGGTAGTACCACCACGAATGGTATACTTATAACTACTACCTCTAAACTATCGCTATTAACTAAAAGTCATCCAAACGAAACCTACAGTTTAACACCCAAAGGGACACAGCGTTCGCTGGCGGTCATCCATCTAATTACTAACTAAAAAATTATCATAAGTGAGGTCTTTTGTAGGATCCTAAAAAATATATTATTTCTTATCTGCTACAATAAAGGCTTTGGGTGAATATGTCAGTAAATATTTAAGTAACAAGATATACAGTTATACATAATTTTTCTGTTAAATTGGAAATCTTATTGTGTAGGTCTAGCAATTTTAAATATTAATTTTAAGGTCACACACCTGATGTCCCAGTTGGACAATTTTAAGGCAGAGTATGAAATTTTCTAGAGGAAAAAGAAAATGCTTTTTCAAGGAATTATTAACGCAGAAAGCCACATTTTAATTTGCCTTCTTGAAAACGGGGTCTATAGGATTGGTATTTATAAAAAAAATCGTTCGTTTAAAATACTTTCTTAGCATTTTTTATAAAGGGTTTAATTCCCATAGTATATTTCAACTTGTTATATATCTGTTCTTTTTATATAACATTGGCTTATATCTTAAAACAGGTACAAATATTATATAGAATAATATGTCGTAGTATTTTAGTAAAACCTGTCTTTTCATGAGGATCCTAGTCTTTATAAAGCATATTGTGTCGTAACATAACCTTACTAATTTTAAAGTTGAACATTTGTACTTCAATTTTTTTTAAATTTAACGGTAAACGCCAACCTAACAACACCTAACCACAATTAACGCGTTTCTTCACGAAACTGCCAATCCCTACATTTAGTCAGGTTATGTTAGGCCGGTAGTACATTTATTCGACATGTCGTCGAGAATTTGTTTGCGACAAATGTCTGAAAACAAATGTAAGAAAATAAAGCGAGTTCGTCCACTATACGCACTATCTCGCCGACCGAGAATGACATTTTTTTGCTTGCGTTGGTTCCACGATGAAAGAAACGAAATCAAATTAAAAGTTAACGAATGTTTAATTACTAACATACTGCAAAGCAAGGAAAAAATGCATTTGTAAACGGTAGATCAAAAGAAATTCTTAAAGATCCATATACAACTTTACCATGGCAAGCTCAATATGCTCTAAATTGAAACAATAAAAATTATCAAGCTTTATTCCAGCACCATGTCACCGAAATCTTATCTGTTTTATTGAATTCCCTTCACACGTCCACGACATGTCAAGGACATGTAGTAAACAAATGACTTTTAAGCCGGTCCAAGACACTACGTGCATTTGGCGAATGTTCGGCGAATGTGCGAAGATTCGAACTATTCACTACACCTTCGGCCACCCTCCTACACGCTACTTTATTTGAAAAATGCGTCCAGTGACCAATATTTCCCGTAGTAGAGAAGCCGAAGTTTTGATTTTCAGTGGCGTGGCGTTGCAGTTCAAAATGGACAGTGATGAAGAGCAGATGCTGGTCGCTGCTAGTTGTGTGATTTTCAGCAGTGTTTTATTATTACAAAATAGGAAAAAAGAACGGAAAAGAAGAAGATGGTGGATGTTGTCTTTGAATAGAAGAAATTAAAATAGTCTAATAAGACCTTGCTACGGAAAAAAATGTCATAAGGTGCACTGCTGTTACTTAATATAATGATAAAAGAAACTCTAAATAAACTGAAAAAAAAAATTGTCAAAACGCTTCGTGGAAAATAAACAGCCGCCTAAGGGCGTTTAAGTTCCTAATTTAAAAGTTGTGTCCATTTTTGAATATTAAGAATATATCAGAATGGGTCTGTTTTTTGTACGGCTAAAATGTTCATTAGATGGCCAAACAATAAAAATACTTATTACCCATGACAACAATTTTCTTATTTAACAAAACATTTAGACAAAATAATTATTGAAGGCATGATTACAAGTAATAATGTTAAGAACTTTATACATTGTTTAACTTTTCTCGATGCGTATTTATAACTAATTTAAAACTAAATTTTAATATATTCGGGTATCCTAGATGTTCCTAATAACGCCATTGTGCCGTAGCAAGGCCCATTGTAGGGTGTCCAAATAAAAATACCCGCGTATCTCAGAAAATTTTACCGCACATTGGGGGGAAAAAATTTTTTAGTAAAAATTCAAGAGAAGTGGAAATTATTTTCGTTTCTGAAATGGTAGGGGGGCCGTAATTTTGAATCTAAAAAAGTGATGTTTTTGTGAATTTTGCTGATAACCTAACAAAAAAATACCTGATTTTTAAAGTCCCTGATAGTTTGAACCCTATTTTGTTTGATAATTAAATGTATCTCTAAAAATAAAAGTGGGGGTATTTAGTGGTTCCCCTAAAAAAAACCCCCGATTTGAAAACTAAGCCAATTTTACAAACTTGGGTGGGAAAAGAGCTATTTTCATAAAAATTTAAATTTTTTTTAAAGTTTTGTTAGTTTCACGTGGGTCAGGGGCTTTTTGGAATTAGAAGAAATGGTTAATTTTCTGAAAAAAATCTAATGCATTAGTATGATTTTTTTAAATAAAAAAGTATCTAAATAATGCTTAAATAAGCTCGCAAAAACCATATCTCGATATCTTGTTCTTAACCTAAAATTTGGACCGAAGAAAATTTTATACGTCAAAGTCTCAAAAACTATAAAAGCTACAAGAAATTTTATATGACATAAATTATGTATTTTTACAGAACCTTTAATTTAGGTTATATAATCTGTTTGCCTAAATGCAATACCTAACGAATTATAACCAATAATTCGAATTTTAAGGATTTTTTCAAGGTGTACCCCTGAAATTCGATTTTTTTACTCGTGAAGTATTGCATTTAGACAAAAAAAATTATATAACCTAAATTAAAATTTGCGTTAAAATACATAATTAATGTTTTTAAAGATTTCTTGTAGTTTTTATAGTTTTTGAGATACTGACGTATAAAATTTTCTTTTCAAATTTTAACCAAAAAAAAAAATTTTAGTTTTTGAAAAAAACAAGGCATTTTTAGCCTTTTTTTAAAAAAAATTTCCCAAAGTATTTTAATTTCCTTTTGAAAATTAACCGTTTTTTTCATTATATCGAAAAAAACCCCTTTGGGGGCTTAAAAAAAAACTTTTAAAAATTATAACATTTATAGCATAAAAACTTTTTTCAACTATAACTTTTTAAAAACGGAGTCGTTTTAAATACAAAGTTTTTTGGAATTTAAATAACCCTTTTTTTTTAAAAACAAAATTGTCAAACAAAAAAAAGGGTTAAATCATCCTTTACTTAAAAAATTTTTTTAGAAAAAATTTAAAAAACATCCAAACTT
>JAHBCN010021033.1:0-14498 GCA_019359885.1 Listronotus oregonensis | reverse complement strand
ATTTGTCATATTAAACATTCAAAAATACTAAAAATACCTTTAACTTATAATAACAATATTATTGTAATAATAATTAAAATTAGTAAGTTTAAGTTTGTGGATGACCATTTATGATAAATATCTCTGTTTTTACACAACTTTCTTGTCAAAAAAACCGTTTTCAGCACTTTAATGAATTTCCTTCTTATTAGATATTCTGATGGCAGATTGTTATTGAAATAGTACTTCAAAGCGCAATAGAGTTGTCATAAAGCATTTTTTTAGGTCACAAGTGACAATATAAAAGCTGCATAATCGCAAGCAGTATGACACCCACTATATCTTTTAAATCAAAAGTATATTAAAAATCTTCGTACAAACTTTTAATAAATACATAAGGTAATTTTTTTCTTATCGGACCCACGGCCAGTTTTATTAAAAATTAGTATACAGGGGTTTGCTGGGGTGCTGATCACGAACCTGAAGTCAAATATTGTCGGAAACTTTTAGTTTTTATTATTCTTACCTAAACTTAAAAATGCACAAACTTTCCTTAAATTCCTTTTTCTTGAACCTGGTTACAGCCAAAGTGAATGATTTTACGGTAGAACACTTTTTATTTTACAGGATAAAACCTATCTCCACGATTATCTACTCATTAGTTTGACTAAAAAACATTCAAGAATTTTATAATAACATTAAAAAAAAATTATCAAAGGATTTTTAAAAAGATAAGTTGGTACAACTGAAAGACGCCATATTTAAAATTAAATTTTTCTTACCAGCATTAAATGAAAAAAAAAATAATAATAATAATAAATATCTTTAATAAAAAAATTAGAAAATCCTATAAAAAGCATTTACTGCAAGTAAAGGCATAAATTTAATCTTTGTAAAAGTTGCACTATGATAATGGTGCATAAGGACTCCTGCACTTATACTGCAAGGAGTTTTTATTTAGAAGTCAGATATTAAGGTCTGTTTGTTATTCAGAAATAGTGTACACTATTTTACACTTTTTTACGTCAACGCTCTTATTAAAGGTATATTTTAGGACTAGGTGGAAACAAAAAGTGTGAAATATTTCTAAATAACAAACGCATATCCCTAAATTTGGATTTGAGACACCATCTGCTTTTTTGAACACCGCCAAAATAAATGCCGATAATGTAAACTCCATTTTTAGACGATTTAAATTTAAAAAATAGGCCCTTTTCAGTTGTACCACTGCTTAAAAATCCCTAGATAATTTTATTCACTTTTTAAAAGTAAAAATACTTTTCTTTTGGTGGTATTTTTAGTTAAAAATAACGACTTAAAAACGTAAAAATAAATGTATCCCATCAAATAATTGATGTTTTACCATAAATCTTTCACTTATGGTGTAACTAATTTAAGGAGTGAGTGATTTTAAAAAGTTTGTGCACTTTCGAGGTTAAGTTCAAGTGGTGCGTTATAATTTAAAAACTAGGCGTTTCCGACAATATTTGACTTAAGATTTATGATCAGCACCCCAAAAAACCCGGTATACAAAATTTAAGTAAAATCGGCCGTTTGCCCGATAAGTAAAAAATTACCATATATCTTTAAATAAAAATTATTTGGGATTGTTTTTATATAGTCATTAGCCATGATAGTATAAAGTTTTCCTCAAAAATTACATCTACTTTAGGTATTGTTTTAAGTATTTTTTTATCGCTGGGTATGTTATTTGTAAGCGATAAATAAAGGCAATATATTTTTACACCCCGAGGCGATAATAAATTGAAAATATAGCAGCGTCAAACTTTAAAAACAAAAGAACCTTATCTAAAATAAGCACAGCATTGCAAGGTTATATAAAATGAAATTATTTGGGCTAACCTCATATTTTGTTGTTAAAAATAATATTTTTTCCTACGAGCGTGCGGAAAAGTCCACTTTTCCGTACGCATTTGAGCAATATACGAAGCCATTGCAAGTTTTAGTTTATTCTCTTTTTTGTTTGTTACTTCGTAATTTTCAATATTTGAACTAAAACACAAAAAAACATTTTTTAATTACCCTGTATAATAATAGTAAATGATTATGACAAGTCAAGCAACCATTATGTAATCTTGGTGATTTTAACATATGTCAGATTTTTTCTTCGTTTCCATAAGAACAAGCAATTGCACAAATGAATTTCTATACAAACAAGCATTTTTAATGAAAAGGCATAGTATCTTTTTTTAATTAAATAAAAATCCGACAAAAATAATTATTTAAAATGAGTAGTTCCGATGAGGAGCTACCAGATTCTATCCTGGATGCAGCAAATACCGTAAGTTTGAATTTATTACCAGCAAAATCTCGTGAAAAATATGAGAATCAATATAGTCATTTCGAAAACTGGTGCCCCAGCAAGGGGACAAAAAGTATTAAAGAAGAAGTGTTCTTGGCCTATTTTGCGGATTTGCAAAAAACATATAAACCTAGTACTTTATGGAGTAAGTACTCTATGTTAAAATGTGTCCTCAATGTGAAAAGGAACCTTCATTTAAGTTCATATTTCAAGCTAACATCACTACTTAAACACCAAAACGTGGGATACCGGCCAAAAAAATCAAAAACTTTCAGCAAAGAAGAAGTTTCAAAATTCATGAAAGAAGCACCTGATAATATTTACCTTCTAATAAAAGTTGCTACAATTTTTGGATTTGCCGGTGCTTGTAGGAGAGATGAACTTACAAAAATATTGATTGATGACATACAGGATAATGAAAATTTGATAGTGGTGAAAATTCCTGACAGTAAAAATAACACTTCCAAAATCTTTGTAGTGTCCGATGAAACAAACAACGGACTTTATCTGCAATTGTACCGTAAATATGCAAATTTGCGAAAACCACATACCCCACACAGACGTTTTTTTGTCCAGTATAAACAAGGAGCATGCAGTACGCAATGTGTGGGAATAAATTCAATAGGTAAAATGCCTTCAGAAATTGCTGTATTCCTAAAATTAAAGAAGAGTACACTGGACATAGTTTTCGTCGATCCTCTGCGACTATGTTAGCGGATTCTGGAGAAGGAATTACCAATGTCAAGCGACTTGGGGGCTGGAAATCAACGGCTGTAGCTGAGAGCTACATTGATGAATACACAAATCAGAAAATGGATATGTCGAATAAAATATTGACCATGAACAACTCCCTCCTGAGCTAAGTCAGCCTTCATCAAGCCGTACAATAAGCGCTTCCATAAGCCACCCGCTAAATGAAATTACAGGTTCTGCAATTAATTTACAATATGCTAATAACTGTTCTTTTGTTGTAAATGTTATCAACAAATAATTCCCATTTATAAATATGTTGTAGTAGTTCTTTCAGATTAAACATAATTTAAAAAATAATAATTGCTTTAATATTGGTATTATCTGACGCTCGTAGGAAAAATTTTATTCCTAACGCTTGCCCAAAGTGACTTTTCCGCACTTGACTGCTTGCCCGAACTCCGCTTCGCGTCCTTCGGGCAACGGCAGTCGCGTGCGGAAAAGTATCACTTTGCTCACTTGTTAGGAAAATAATTATATCGCCACTCTCCTAAGTCTTACAATTACAATTATCCATAATAAATAATTCTAAAGTTTTTTGACAAAAGTCATATAAAACATGACGCGGCTATAATGCAACCTGTCATTTGTCATAAATGTGATGCATGTTAAAAATGAATGTCGGTACTGAGTTATTGATCAGTATTCTGTAATTATGTGCTTATTATCATAACAAATTGATAAAAACGATACATCACACAACTATTTTTTGTACAATATTTGCTTTAATTTTTGCTTCCTTTCCAATAAATAATATTACTAGGATTCCGTCCAAAAATAATTGTCCTTAAATGCCAATTTTAATAAAATATATAATAGAATGATAGACTCAATACCTTTTCCATTTGGTTCGGTTTGATTTTTTTCTACATGTTTTTTTTGTGTAATTTTAATATCCTAAAAATAGTACTATGACTATAAAACTAAGTCATCCATATTTAAATTTTATTTCAAATGTAGTTAAGCCTATATTTATGTTCTTCTCGTATATTATGGTCTTAATAAACTGCCTAGAAAAAAACGTTAAAGTTAGTCCATGGCCTATAGAATCTGTCAAAATGGAGGTCTCCTCACAATCGACCTTTATGTCAGCTTTGGGTCTCTATGGTCTTTTTGTCTTCTAGTATTTTTTTCCTTTTTGTTTTTACCCTTTAAAAGGTTTTGCTAACTTAACGCCAATGCAATGGCACGAAACTGTCAGAATTAGGACTTTAGGCCACTTTTTATTCCTAATTAGGCTCATTTTGATCATCTAATTTATTACCACACAAGAAAATTTTAAATACTCTAAATTTTAATTTGTAGAATGGAAGAGTAAGAGTTATTGAAAAGTTTTTTTCAGAATTATGAAAAACAACACTTTAATAAGAAATATATCTCATCTCTTGGGTAATTTTACCTCATTAAGTGTATAGAAGGCACGACAGAATGGTGTTAAAGAGCCGAGTGCTAAAGGGGGAACTGGATTTGATTGGAATGGGCGATGTTATGGAATTTCCTTTTAACGTTTTTTTTTGCTAATGGTGTTTTAAAATTTAGCGATATTGTATTTGGTTTTATTGTAAAATTAAAACTAGCTATATCGGCAAAATTGAAGGATTAAGTTAAAGCAAGGCTGCACAACTTTTTTAAGTGTCGGGCAAAATTGACGATTCTTATTTTTATTATTTTTGATAACAATTTAGATTATTTAAGGCATTGTTTAACAATTGAAATGCAACATTAATATATTTACGTTTATTAAAATAATAATTTTTTCCTTTAAATTTAGGATTTAAAATATTGAGGAAATGTGTTTGGCGGGAATGTTTACACTTGCTTACACGGACCATTAATAATTCATTAGCGGGCCACATTGTGACCCGTGGGCTTAGGGTTGGGCAGCCTTTTCAACCCAACAAATGATAGTGGTTAATTATTTGTCTTAGCTCCAACAATACAGTTTTAATTTTGACACAAGCGTTTTTCATTTGAAAATATCTGGCTTTCATTAATAAATAAAAAATTATCCTAATTAGTTTATATTTATATTAGCTAAGACCAAACAGTAATAAAATAATACATTAAAGTATAAGTGCTCTATTTCGAGAACTCCGGCTACGCCGTCATGCTCGAAAAATCGAGCGTGTTTTAAAAACCAGTTATCCAGGAATACTTTACGCTATTTTTTTCCTATTGTTTTTGAAACATTTGTTATAGTAATATTTTATTTGGCGTTTTAAAGTACTTATGTCAGATCAATAATTTTTTTCTTTGTAACGTGTGACATGTGCCAAAATTCGAGGTTAAAGGTTGGCAATGTCATCTTAGACCTAGACCTTAGACTTCACATTTGTCGTGTTGTTGATTGATGTACCATGGTAACCTTTTAAACACGCGCGTGTTTGAAAGTGGAATTTAAAGACGCTCAGGCGTACTTTAATTAAGCAAAATAGGGCAAATAAAAAAACTATTACATTAGCTTGGTATGTTACTTATAAAACAATGTTCTAATCCATATTCGAAATTTGTAAGGTCACTTTGTTAAGCCTAAACTAAAATACGGTTAAGTTCAATAAGCTTATGATTTATCAAAGCAAAGAAGAATTGCAAACCGAAACATGAAAAATAAGTTCAATTTAGTAAAATTCTGGTAGCTTTAAATATGTATATGAATTTAAATATACTTTAATTGGTTCTTCAGTAGTAAGACAAAGTGTGATTTTGTGTTTATATTATTGCTACCTTTAATTAAAAATATGACGTGAATCGGTTTTAACATTCATCCAAATTTCAATTAAGTGTTTATTTACTTTAACTTAAAGTTTGTGTAATTCTGTGTTTGGATAATTAAGGAATGGTCTATTGACAATATATTTTCTCTAAACAGCTTTAAATTTCACCGTCGTTATGGGAATTTAAAACCTCAAAAATTATTTTTATATGTGTCCTATGTTTGAAAGTGTTTAACAAAAGTGTTACATAACAGGCAAAACGTTTTTTTACGATTTGTGCAAAAGCATTTTGCAGTTGGAATCTAAAAAGCGTTTCTTAACGGGAAATATCGACACTGCGGCAAAGTTTAATGAGTTATGCGTCTTTTGTATCTCTATGCATCGTTATAGACAACTAAAAAAGGCATTGAAAGCATAGCGAGATACGGTGCTTCTAATAAAATATTTACTGCAGCATAGAATAACATGTTTTGAATTTATTTATTAATAATTTTAAATTAATATAAAAATTAAATATAAACTTTGTTTTTCTAGACATCCGGCATTATTTTGTTTATGAATAATGTGGGTATGCCTAATAAAATGTGACTTAGTCCAGGTAAAAGACTGAAATTTTGCTGTTTAGAGTGATTTACTATGATTTTCTTTTGAGATAAATATGAAAAATGTCTATCTTACAGGTCTCGTCAGTGAGTTTTTAGCGAGTAAACGTCAAATAAAGTACCAGCTTACTGGTTAAAGGCAAGCTGGAAGCTCAAATTTTTATAATTTTTTATTATCGTGTGTGAAGTACAATTCTAGTAGCAGAAAGAGTAAGAGGATTGGATTTGCAGAATTTTTTTCCTATGTACATTCAACATTTAATTAATTTCTGCGACTTAATATTTATAATATACTATTTAAGCAGGTAAAGATATTTGCGTTGTGTTAACAACTAATTTTACGGCAGAAAGAAAATCACCCTTGAATTAATTATGTGCCAGCATTGTCTGGATCCGACGCAATATTGCAGGGAGAAGCTATTATTCACCGCTTTCCTATCAATCAAAAGGTAGCCCCAAGGTATTTTAATATAAGGGGGTCCTAAATGATTTGATGTATTTGTTTTTAATTAGTTACTTTAGCTAAATAATCTTTTCTGGTTTCTATTTGTGGGGTGGAAGATATCTGTTTATTCTTAAGTGCGTATGAATTTATTTTATAATTTATAAAAAAATACTTGTATTTATCATGAAGACCTAGTCATTTCATTTAATAGGATATTAAAAAAGGTTAAAATATGTTTTGTTTTTATTTACTTTTTTTATGATATTTATAGAAAACTTTTTTAAAAATTATATACATTAAAAAATATTTATTTTGGCTTTAAAATATTTTGCCAAGAAAACAGTGTCCATGCTTATCAAACTGGATAACTGTATCAAGTATTATACGATTTAATAAGTTTTTTTAAAATGTTTTGGTTTGATTGTGAAAAATTTTAGAAAATGTATTTTTAAACTCCCTAAATAAGCATTATTTGCTGTTTTCAGTATGTTTTCCTAAATTTTGGTTCTTGCATGCTTCATTTAAAAAAAAAAAAAACAAGTGAGTTATCATACACAAGCAGATTGCAAAACCTTGATAAATTATAAAAAGGGTATCATACATACATGGGTTGTACATATCTATCAGGATATACTGTTTTTTAAAATACCTCGTTTAAATTACATAAAATTTATTTTTATATTAAGCCTTAAAATGCATACCAAATGCCGGAAAAATTTTATTTTGGTGAAAACGAAAACATCGGTAAAGTTTGAGTCCCTGCATTGTAAAAAAGTCAAGGGAAAGACAGCATTAGGGCTAGGTTGTTCTTGAAATACTTCATTCTTATGTCCAGTTTTCTTTGTAAGGGGGATGTCAAATTAGTTGTTCTTGGGTTTTTATTGAATCCATGTGGTATTTCAAGAATTGGAAAAATTTTAAAAGTTTATTATTTAGGCTGTAAATAAAGAGAAAATTGATTTTTATATTATAAAGAAGTTTGAGAAGTAATTTAAGAAATAACTACCATTGACGAACAATTTTTATGTATTGTTGCAATAAATTAATACAGTAGTAATTAAAAGTGTGAAGTGGTCTTCTAAACCAGAATCTTTCCATTTGCTGATGCACAAAACAAATTTTTAACTAGTTTAAGGATGTAGTGATTTGTTTTTTTTTTTTTTTGAAGCTCTGAATTAAGAGAAACAATAAATGATATGGAATTATAGAAATATTTGCAATAGCGGTATCGTTTTGCATTTTTTTACTTAAAAGATTATTGAATGGACCCCAAAAAAATTGTTAGATTAAATATCCGAAATGTTATGTGTTTTTTTTTTAAATTAAAATAAATGGAATAAATATAGGAGGAATTTTTAGAAAACCATTTAATTAAAATTATTCTGTTATAAAAGTGTGTAAATATTGTGTGCTTTTTTTGGTTCCTATGTCTTCAAACTCTTGATATCGCACAAAATTGGTTCTAGTATGTATAAAATGCGTAACAAGTTAATAAAATCAGCTTTTTAATTTGTTTTTCTTTTTCCGAGAATCATTTCTTGGATTGGGACAAAAAAGATTTTAGCAGTTTTGATTTTAAACGTTGTCAGAGGATATAAAATATAACTTAATTTTTAACTTTTTAAATTAATTATAAATGATTTTAAAAAATATGGATTTTTTTCTGTAGTTAACATTTTATTAAAAACAGCATAATAAATATCTCTACGACACTGAACCATTTCTGCCAACTTAATCTACTGATGGTTAACGTTATCTATATTAGCAACAGTACGCTAATACAAAAGGCGTGAATGGATTATTTCAGGCAAAACTCATTAAACTTTGTCGCAGTGTCAGTTTTTTCTGTTAATATACATTTTCTTGTGTATATTATATTTTAGCTGCATTACCTTTTCTGCACAAGTTCTATATATAAAAAAATAACTTTTGTGTCTATTGTGTAACATATTTTTTTTTTTTAAACTTGGGACAGTCCACGAAGGCTGATGCATAAGTACTAACGTACCGTGGGTGTCTTAAGTGCGGTGAGAGAGAGTTTGTTCACACGGGACTTAAATATTTGGAGATTGGGAGGAGAAGGAAAAACTTCTGCGGGCAGCAGGTTCCACAGTCTTGATGCTTGAATTTCATGTACCCGGTATATAAAACGAAGAATACGTTTTACTTTATTATTAGATTATATACAAACTATTGAAATAGCCATTAATAATAAGTTAACTTAACAAAAACAAAATTTAAACTAGAGGATAAGCTTTGCGGTCCAGTAAAAGGCCATTATTTTAAAAACGTATTTTTTTTCATTTGACAAGACTAAACATATTCTACCCTTTTTAGTAACGTCTACAAATTAACAATGAAAACTATATATAGCTTAATTTAATATAGTTTAGATACAAAAACAAGACAAAATTCACCGATTTTTTTTTTAATAAAGATGCTAAATTAACACACATAGACCAACGTAAAAAATTAATAAACTTTTACAATAAAGTTTTTTATTAATATTCTCTTTTAAAATATTGCTCTGTCGTCGAGGCATACAATTTATTTTATGGATTATGTCAAAGAGAGCTTCTTTCATTAAATAACTGCCGTCGAGCTCAAGCGGAACTCTGGTATTTAAATATTTGCCAACCAGTTATAAGTCACGAGTTATCTTTGCATTCGTCGTTCTAATTTTCTTCCTCACATACACAAAATGACCAATTTACCATGTTATTTGGTACGTTACTTGTATAACTTCTTGTTTTAGTTTGTTTATCAGTTTATGAACAAAATTAGGAATAAACTCTTTGGTAAATGTTTACCAACATACATTCAAAATCGTGTTTTTAAAATTGTATTGGTTATATTTCTGTATTAAATTTTCTCACAGCATTTTTACATTTTTTTATTGTGTTTATAAAGGTCGCCATTTATAAAAACGAGGGTTTCTTTAGATTTTAGAAAGGGGTAAACGACCATGCACACTTTAAATGGGTTTTTGGCGACCGGTGGAATTTAACCAAATTTTAATATGTTATTAAGGACCTTAACACAAGCAATTTTTATCATTACATCAAAATTTCAAACCCACAGGGTGAGCAGCTAGAGCTAGGTATAATTTGTATCTTGCTAATTTAAAAAATAATGGTTTGCTAAGTATTAACTGTATTTAAATAGTAAATAATACTAAAACTTTTTATATTTGTGAATATTAACCTATTTAACTTATAAGTGTTATCAGGTAAATTAGAAAACCAATTGTTTAACGCCATATGAAAAATAATAATGAGTATCCTAAATAAGAAATCTGTAATATTACTATTAGGAATTAACAAATTAAGCCAAAATTACTGTTCACAAGTACAGATTTTAAATAATATTTTAATTGCAGATTATACAGGGACCACAAATGCAATACAGAAAAATTAAATTATACCTTTTTTTAAGTCTGCTTTACGTTTATAAAACGATTTAATCCGAAAATGTAAAAAAGTAAAATGTAAACCTTTTTTTGTGCCCTTTCAAATATATTTAATTTTAAAAATGTTTGATATTATACTATTAACTAAGCAAGCAATTAAAGTGTTTTTTTAGCTAGACTTAAAAGATCTATCCCTTTTGGAATATTCTGAAAAAATAAATTGAGTTGATATTATAATATCAAACCTTTACACTTAATTGTAAGGAAATTTTTTACTTACTTAAAAGTACTTTCTAATTTAAAAAATTAAAACTAAGATATTTTTAAGGTTAAAAAGTACATAGGCACAAAAAAAAATACATTTTACATCAAATATTTTAATTTTTGAAATCGAATTGGTTTATAAACGTAAAGCAGACTTAAAAATAGGTATAATTTAATTTTTTGTATTGTATTTGAAGTACCCTGTAAAATCTGCAGTTAAAAGAATATTAAAAGTCCCTAGTACAGTTATTTTGGCTTAATTTGTTATTTCCTTATAGAAATATTACAGAATACTTATTAAGGATACCTTTCATATGGCGTTAAACAATTAGTTTTCTAATTTACTCTGTATTTTTTAGTATTATTTACTATTTAAATACAGTTAATAATTAGCAAACCATTTTTTTTAATTAGCAAGACACAAATTATAGCTAGCTTTAGCGGCTTACCCTGTAGGTTTAGAGTTTTGATGCAATAATAAAAATTGCTTCTTTTGAGATTTTTAATAACATATTAAAATTTGGTTAAATTTTACAGGTCGCCAAAAACCAATTTAAAGTGTGCATGATCGCTTACCCCTTACATTTTTAACAATGAAAATTTAACGTAATCTAGGATGCCCAAAAAAAGTTTGACACTAAACATTAAAAGAACTATAAAATGTTTAAAAAGAGGGATGGATATGCAAGGCATTATCCAATGATTGAAAATTTAATTATTTTTGTTTCCAAATAATATTATGAATGTTGTTTATTTAAAACTTATTATTTGTACGGATTTTCCTATTTGTAAAATAAATAATTATTATGCATTTATTACTTGCAAAGTTGTTGGCAAATACATGCATATTAAGAAATGGAAAGGTTGACAATTTATTAACAGAGAAAAGGAAAATCTTCAGTACTGAAATTTATACAATTAAAATAATTTAGGTTTTCCAAAAATTATGTTAAAAAAATTTGTAAAAATATAAAAATTTTTTAAACGTGTCACCCCTTTTCCCTTCCGTTAGCGCGTTACTTGGGGTTTTTAAACGACTCTGTGAAGACTCAAAATTACAGGGGCATATAGTAAAATTGTTATTACTTTACTGCACCTATCACCAAAAGTGATTTAAGTGAGGGGGGTTTTTCTTTGTCTTCAAAACTTTAAAACCCGGGGGTTTAAAAAACACGTTTACTTTTTCAGACAACCACAGTTGTTATACTTAGAACTTGAGACTTCGTGGGCTGTCGTCAGTTTAGAAAAAAACTACTTACCAAAAATGAGCAATATTGCAAAAGTGTAAAAAAAAGCATCCAGTATGCTCCTTTTTTCATTGAATTTATAACCTTTTAATATGTGGAAAAACAAAACAAGTTATGTCATATCAATATTGGATTTCAAAGCAAGTCGTGTCACAATCATTATTAGATAATAATAATCAAAACAAGATTTTAGAGCAAGTTATGTCACGTTTAAAAAACAAACCCAAAAGGAATAATTTTTATTTATCGGATCACGAACCGGATCATCTTTAATTTTTTCTACTATCGTAACTAATCAATCGTCAAATTTTTAAAAAACCCCCAACGCGATATATAATTTTAACCTCATTTTGAGGTGTTGAACTCTTAAACAAATTATTTTTGGGGAAATATTCTATAAATGTGAATATTTTTTTTCTGATTTTCCCCCATGATACCACCCGTAAGTGGAATTTTTTTTGTACTGACCCCCAAAAACTTAATTTTGGGGATCTTCGTAATTTTTAAATGTGACCCCTTAAGATAACCCCAACCTTATAAATATTACATCTTATTGTAACTTTACAGAAAGTTTCACAAGTACGTTTAATAATTTCTCTGCTTCAGAAAAAAAAAATTAGTAAAATTTAAATTGATTTTTGTAAGACACACAAAAATATTAAAAAAAAATATCCCATTTAAAAGTCCCTTGGCTATCTCAAGGAAAACATTAAAAATTATGAAGATCGAGCAATCAAAACTTTTAAGATGAAATGCAAGTAAAATTTTATGCCATGTTTAAATATACACTCTTTTTATGAAAAAGTTGTTTCATTTAAATATTGTTTCTGGGGACAAAAAAAACGACATTTTTTGGGTTAAAAATCACACGTTAGATGTTTTTTTTAAAAAGGTTTTAAAAACACAGATATTTTAGAATTCTTCACTTTTTTTCCCAAAAAAATTAATGTAATGCTGAGTAATATTCTTATAAAAATTTAAAATTTAAAATGAAAGATTAAAATGGGGGTTTTTTTTCCTTTTTAAAAACCCAATTTGCCTTAGATTCAGGATATAAGGTTTTTGGGAGGCTGGTCAAAATTTGGAAGTTAAAATTTGGGGGTAATTTTTTGGAAAATTTTAAATATATTTCAAAATGGTGGATTTTGGTATCTATAAACCGATTTTATAAATTCGAAATATAAGAATTGGTTCTATTTTGGAACGGATCCTATGTTTTAAAGGAAATCGTTTTCAGCCTTGGGTCCTTAAAAAAAATCGATTCCAAAAGACGATTTCTACCAGCTCTGCTAAAAAAAAACCGTATTTGCGCTACGTAACCTATGTATATGGCCCCAAAATACGTTTTCATAATATTATTTTTTAAAAAAATATTTAAAACCGTATATGGGGTCTTTATAATGTTTTTATTTTATTGGCCATACCGACTAAATAAATAGAAAAAAATACAATTTTTTGTAAGGGTTTTGGGCCGCATTCGAAAAACGGGGGATGACGTCAATCCGCCCCAGAACTTTATGCAACAATGGCCCCCATTCAGGGAAAGTTCAATATTCATTTATAGGCGGGTAATTCCATAATCCGTCATAGTTTGAATCGATTTAAAAAAATTTTATGAGTTAATAGTCTAAGACCCGGGGTTAGAGACGCCCTTTTTCCCATATCAACCAAAAAAAAAATATTTTTTATCAAATATAATATCCCGGGGGGGGTTGCATTCCCGAGCAAAAAAAAGGAAATCCCATGAAAAATTTTTGGGGGAAATTTTTACCCCCGTACTTTTTTCAAAAAAAAAAGTAAGATAATTTTTTTAAGAGACAATCTGACAAACCCCCAAATGATCTGGTACCAAATGGATGGTTGCCCCCCTCATAATGCCCCTATGGTTAAAAGTACCTGAAAATGATTTTTTAAGGCAATATTTTGGTCCACGGTACCGGGGACTTTTTGGCCAACCGGTCACCCGATCTTTCACCAATTTATAAAAGTGAAAATTTTAGAATCTAAACAGCTACAAAACGCTATTTTGTTGAATGTAATAAAATTTTAATATTAACTTTGGCTTTTGAAAAAATTTTTAGGGAAAAATTTTTTTGGGGCTTTGGGGGGTTGTTTGAACATTTGATTAAATTTTGTTTTTATTTAATTTTATTTTTTTTAAAAAAATTTTTGAAATTTTTTTTCTTTTTTTTTCCCCTAATAAAATATTAAAAGTTCAGTTCTCTTTTTTTTGGGTCTATTTTCGATCTTCTGAGAAACTTTTCATTATTTATTCGATGGTTTTTCCGAATTTACTAAGAGTACGTTTAATGGTTAAAAGGACCAATATTTTTTGGGGAAAAAAAATTAAAAAATTTAGATCTCTATTGGTTTAATTAAAATTTTTGTTTGATAAAATTATTTTTTTTAAGATCAAAAATACAATTGTTATTTGTTAAACTTTTTTCATTAAAAAAAAGGTTTTACCCAAAAAAAAGTTAACGTGTCTTTTACTTTGAAATGAGATTGATGAAAAGCCTTATAACAAATTTTTTCTGGTGGCTGGTGTCTGTTTGGTTTTTCCTAACAAAAATTTTGGGAATTTTTCAATTAATTTTTTGAATAATTCAAGATTCATAAAAATTTTTTTAAACTTGGCACGGGGGGTTTTTTATTGGGCTCTTTTTAAAATTATGTTACATTTTTTTCTGTAAAATTAATGGGATTTCCTATGTTCCGTCCGACCCCCCCCCGGGATAAATCAAATATCGCAGTGGGTTGCCTAA
>JAHBCN010021032.1:0-14434 GCA_019359885.1 Listronotus oregonensis | reverse complement strand
ACAATTTCTGACTTGATGGTTCTGGTCTTTTGTCTATTCATTCCATGCATCAGTCGGATAGATATTGTTGACTCTGGATATTTGAAAGATGCCATTTCGTTGATTCCGTTGGGACTACGCAGGCCAAATCTTCACGATCTCAACAAGTCACTACACTCAGGACATCTCGATGCCCATCCTGATGAGACATCTTCCTACCTATGTCTTTCCTAATGATGTGTTGTTTATGGTGACCTTATTATGTAGTGACTTGTTTGTATGTACGTCATTTGTGTGTCAGGTATGACAATTGAGAAACAAGTAGCTCAATTAATTTGATACGTATGGCATAATATTAATGTAGCGGTTTCTCGAAGGGAAGCATTTGGAACAAGTGTTGAATCTAGAAATGGATGATACAAGAAGGTAATTGTTGATAAATCTTTGTCGTTTCATGATAATAGATGTAAGGTCATTCGTATGCTTGCTATTATTATACGGAAGTTGAAAAAAATCAAATCAAACAATTTTGCTCCATCAAAGCAACAAACTCGCCAAGACATTGAAAATGGTATAAGCGATTTTGTTCAAGGGTCGTGCTATGATTGTTTATGATGGGTACTGTGTGTATGATGGGATCTGTGGATTATCTGTGTGTTAGATGTGTGAGTTTGTGTGTTATAGTGTTGTATGATTTTATTACAGACGGTTGAGGATGAAACAAGTTAAGTATGAAGAGGGAGAAATGAAAGAATTTTGTTTGGATGATGTCTGTTTGATTCTAAGAGGTATCTGACAAGACCGAGAAGGTTGTATTGAAAACGAACAATCATTCATAGTAATCTGTCCTGAACTTATTGCGATCCTCCAAATTCAATCAGTTGATCACAGGGGCCCAAGATCCTTATGAGGACTGCTGTAGATTTTGGAATGCATTGGCCGCAGTTTTTGATCTTGTAATTAAACAGTGTCGATTACGACGTGAACAAGGACCATTTTCACTCCCCAATCATTGGCCAAGAATTCAACACTTTTAACCGGAACACACACCTCCTAGATCAAACCCTCTCACTTATTGCTCGACTCAAACTCCCAGGGTTTTCGCACGCAATCGTTCAATGGTCTCACATTGACTAATTGACCTCTTTGTTCATCGTTGCCGATTCTCTCCTTCTTAAACCACCCATTCTACCAGACCACGGAATAACCAAGGGAGAAATTGAGGGAATGAGTGGCTCCAAACCACTCTAAAGCAAACGGAAACCCAAAATGGCCTGCTGTGTTTCACTCCCGCAATGATGTCCCTCCTAGTTGTCTGATCGATTGTTTCTTCAACCAACCAAGGAACAACATGATAATGTTTGTTTCTGGGATGAATTCCTTTCAGCAGAAGATGATTTTCCATCACCTCCACAACAGAGTGTCGCCACTGGGAAGTCGACCACAAAACGGTACTACACAAAGCGATGACGATGATGACTGGGGTTTACCCTCCACCACTGACAATGTAAGCTGGGTGACCAAGAAAAAAAGGCGTTCGACATCCGGCAATGGATTGAGCACAGACGAAAACACACGAGTTTCATTTGTTCTGATTGGGTAGATAGAAGGCTTGGAAGTTAGAAAATCAATATTGACAAAACGAAGCGCAGAAGAAATTTGATAAGATCTTGGAATCCGAGAGGCAGAATTTGGATCACACAAATGGAAAGATCTATATGGTTTGGAGAATGGGATATTGGTCATTGAAGGAAGATGAGAAAAATCATCTGATTATTGGCTAGTGTCTGGAAGATCAATTCCATCATTCCGCAATTGAGTTTGATCGAAGAAGCACATGAATATCGTAGTAAAGAATTCTCAATCATGTTGGTATTGGAGCTATCATGCAACCTAAATGGAGGAATGATAAATCTTCCCCAACAAGTGATGAATCTACAAACATTGAAGAAGATGTGCTTCGCTTTGACAAAAACTTCGAGATATATGTGGCAATTTATTATCCAAGAATGCTCGTCAATTTTGAAAAGTCAACAATGAATGAATTCTGTAAAGTCTGGATAAATACGTTACTTGATACTATCCCTTACTACCTTCTCAAGACCAACGGCACAAATTCTCTTCAAACTCCCACATCTTTTATTCGATTCTTTCGAATTTCTTCACCACTCATTCAGGCTCTTGATTTAATCATAGATGTCACTAGGAATATGGATCAACAAACACCATTACAATCAATATAATAGTCACTGAAGCTTTGTATCGTCTTGCATACTTTAAGCTCATCTTTCAACGATTCTTCTAAATTATTCAATGAGTCAATCTGCTCGTATTTATTCACAGCTCAGTCAGACTTTTAGGGTTTGGATAAATTCTTTGACAATCGATTTTATGAACAAAGTCTTCGAGATTGTTTATTCGATTGGCATGAAACATATCCCCTTTATTCACCCTCTTTGGGCAAAATAACAAACAAGCAACACTGAAAACCTTACGTGAAGCTTGGGAAATACTTAAAAATGATGATCATTCTGACAATTACGAATACTGTTTGTGATTTTAGCAGCTGGTCACTAACATCGAGATTATTTATCGTCGAGGTTTTTCTTACCCCTTTCAACCGGTTGTTCACTGTGTCCAATCCATACGTCCCATTTCTCCTCTCAAAGATCTTGCCACAAAAATAAACCAATATCTCCAGTTGGTCAAATGGCTCCTGTCTCAAGATATCCACACCAATGCATATCGTGACAGATTCATTCTACAAGAAGACTTGTGGGTAACATAAGACCACACACCCCTCTCACACACCCCTTACAACACCCCACACACACCCCTTACACACCCCTTCACACACCCCCTAACAACCCCCCTTTCACCTCCTTACACACCCCCTTACACACCCCCTTAAAAGCCCTTACAAAAATAATGGAAAAGAAAGTCTTCCTTTCAGTATCTACGTCTACTTGTATCAGTGGATGAAGAGGCAAAGGGATTTTTTAAGACGAGCGTATCTGAAAATGGCCTCTTTGTATTGCCAATTCTCAAAGTTTTCCATCTAAGATGTCTGAGAGACTGGGGGAAAATTCCTGGAGACTGGTACTTGGCCAACATTTCTTTTTTTGTCTTTCTCGATTTCGCCAGGAGATTCTCCAAGTGATGGGCAATGGTAAAGGAGTTATGATTTTGCCCAAAAATTATCAGAGATGAATGGATGAAATTGAAGCTGTTCTTTTTTGGGGCCAGCCTGAACGTAGCCACGGGGAAAAGATTTAACTTTTAAACCATTTGAGTGGAAAATCTGCAAGTGATGATGAAATGGGGGGATCGGACCTTTGTAATGTTACTGGGGCGGAACATCCTTGTATTGTGTCTGGTATCCTCAGAGACATGGATGAGTTTACAAAGAAATCAAATGGGGTCAAAGTCAGAATGGATCGACTTGGTTTCACAAATTGTATGCACTGGAGGTTTTGATAAGACCCCAAGATATCTCTAAACTCTTCTTTGACCCCCATCAATTGGAGAGAGGCCATTTAAAAATTTAAAAGGGACACACAGAAAATCATCAAGCATCAACTGGAGTCATCTCAGCATCTCAAAATGAAATTTTAAAACTGATTCACTTTTGATCGTTTTAAAAACAAATAAAACCCTTTTAAAAATTTTTCCCTGATGAATATTTTAAACATTATCCCTGTCTTTAATTCAGCCATCTTATAAACCCCCTTGATCAGCTATTACTATTGTCACAAATGCAGACACACAAAAACACAAAATTCCACACACAAGCCCGGGAGTTTCGACCATTTGAAGATGGAATATTTCTAAATGCTGTATTCAAACTTGGTGTACAAGAAACATCTCAACGTCCCCAATGAAAATCAACTGATAAAAGTTGTTTTGTCGTCGGGCCCGGGTTAAAGGGGTTACACACAAAAACACACACACACGCCACACACACACACACACACACACACACACACACACACACACACACACACACACACACACACACACACACACACACACACACACACACACACACACACACACACACACACACACACACACACACACACACACACAAACACACCACCCCCCAAAACCCGCACAAAAACGAAAAACCGACAAAAAGGCCCCACACTTGCCAATACGCAATCCTAATTTTTGGGGTCGAGTGGGAAAGCTGAGATGGGGGAGACTAAGGACTGGCGGGTTAAAACCGTCCCTCAAATTGTTCGCGCGGGGAAGAAGATTTTTCCAAACAATCCACCAAAAAAACTCAACTTATAGAGTCCAAACTTGAACTTTTTTTCCCCTGAGTGTTTAAAAATTTTTAAAAGGAACATCTCCAATGTCAGCTCCATATCCATTGTCCCAACTTTACCCCCCCCCACACAAAATTCCCCCCCCCAGACTATTTGGCCTGATCAGGCTGCTGTATTTTGGGAAATTTAGTAGCTTAGATTTGGGGAAAAGTTGGGGAAAAGAAAAAAAAGGGAAAAAAAAACGAAATTTTTTAAAAGGGGAAAAAAAAGTTTTTTGGGCAAGGGGGTTGACGCCCCTTTTATTTTAAAAATTTGGGCCTTTTGGGTTTTTTTTTTAAAAGGATCATCAAATCACAGAAAACCAAAATCTTTGCTCCCGGGGTTTCCCCCTTTGAGGGGTATTTCAAAGACACGCAGCAAGACTAGCCGGGGGTTTGGGGTTATTTCGGTCGCCATCATCCAACGCTTGCATCTATCTGGGTGAAACACTGGCGTCATTCACCACCACAAGGAAAAATAGCACTTCTCTGCTTTATTGCCGTGGGCATATAAGTTCACAGGGGCATTAAAAACCACTGGAGATTTTTAAAATTTTTTTACAATCTTTGACCACAACCTCGAAAGATTGGTGAGACTCATAAAAAGTCACCCTTCAATCTCGACTATTAGGCCCCTTTTTCCCGGGGTTTAAAACAGAAATTTTTTTTTCCTCGCCAGCACAAATGCCAAGAAGAAGAGGTATCGACTATCTGTGTGTAATACATGCGTATGTGTGTATTTGGTTTTTTGTGTGTGTGAACATGTGTGTGTGTGTGAACATGTGTGTGTGTGTGTGTGTGTGAACATGTGTGTGTGTGTGTCAGAGATGGTTTGGGGGGGGTCCGAGGATTAGTGAAAAGGTGGGTTTTCTTCAGCTGAGCACAAAGAGTTGATTTTGTCTCATGAAGCAACATTTGATTTTTTTAACGTTTTGGCAAACCGGAAAAGAAAAAACTTTGAAGTTTCTGAGAGAAGAATGATAGCCCCCTTTTATCGAAGTTGGCAGAAGTGTAAGAAGATGCGTGTCCCAATTTTGACACAAGAATCAACAAAGAGATATTCTGGGGTTGGAAAAACTCCCTGGGGTTTATCATTTTGATGAGACAGTTGTAATTTGTACAGCTGGGAAATCATTTTTCCCAAGATTCTTACTTTGATTGACACAGATGGAAATACACAAAGACAACTTGTTTTAAAACGATGATGATGTTCGACAAGATCGTACTGTACAAACTGTACTTTCGTTCATTAATCGAGTAAGTGTGATCTTTGTGTGTGTGTGATCTTTGTGTGTGTATGATCTTTGTGGGGGTGTGTATGATCTTTTTGTGTGTGTTTAAGTTTTTTTTTGTTGTCAGAGAGTTCAAATTTTTTTAAAAAAAGGGGTTTCCCAATAGATATAAATTTGGAGTCATTGAATTTATTGAAAATAGTTTAACTATACGTGATTTTTTTTTTTGGTAAAAAAAAGAATCTATAATGATCAAAGTTTAAAAATTTTTTTTCCCAAATGACTTTGGAATTGTTGAAGCATCAAATCTATTGATTCAAACAAGGAAAAAAAGATTAAAAATTTAACCAAATTTTCACGCAACAAATTCGACCTCGTTATCATCCATCAACAAAATATCTTTTACAAATTTTTTTCCCAAACAAAATCTAAAATATCAATGCCCAAATATACACAACTTCTTCCGCTGCTCATTTGGTATCAGGATGGATACTTGGGGTTGGTGATAGACATCTTAAGAATATCATGATACAAACTACCCCGGTAACAACACACACACAGTACCCCCCACACACACACAGTACACACACCCACACACACACACGCACAGAGGGCGCCAGTTTTTTTTGTTTAAAAGGGAAAGTGACACATTTGGGGATTTCGGGTATTTTCTTTGAAGCTGGTCGTTTATTACCTATACCAAAAAGAAAAATTTAGATGGACTTTAGAAATGCGGGATCTTTTAGGATCAGGGAAAAAAAAGATTGTTGATGGATCATGGTTGAAATTTTTTGTCTTGCTTGAGAACTCATGAAGCTGCTATCGTTTCAGCTGTCTCAGTTTTTTTGATGATCTTTTCCTCATTGGCAAGGCACCCAAATCAAATCCCAGTCAACAAGGACCCCAAAGCTAAAAGCCCTCTGATATCACACTAAATGAATCAAGAAATATCAAAGCACGAAAAGGATTCGGGGTTTTAACATCACACACAAATGCACGCACACTATCCACACACTGTATGTATGTATGTATGTATGTATGTATGTATGTATGTTTTTCGTTTGTATGTATGTATGTATGTATGTATGTATGTATTTTGTGGTGGGTGCGTCATAAGATTCTTGGTAAAGAATTCAGTTTTTCTCCCCTAAATTTTTTGGACAAAGAGGGGCGTGTAAAAAGGGGGAAAAATTTGTTCCAAATTCACCACCAAAAAAGGGGTTTTTATGTAAACCCCTTTTTTGGGTATTGATCGCCCCGGGAAAGGACAATGATCTTTTTGGCCCGATGTATGTTGGCTGGACCCCCCGGATTTAGGCACTCACACACAGAAAAAGGGCTAACACACAAAGACACAGTTACTCATCGGGGCACAAATCTCTTGTTCACACAGACCCCACACATCAACCCAAAAAAATCTTTGATACCGACACAGACACAGATATTTTTGTTACAGACACAAATACTCTCCCATGCATACAGACACTCACACATAATGAACACACACACAACACACATAATGAAATGTCCCCACTTACAACATTACAAAAAAGTATTATATCACACTTGATAGACCAATTAGATTATGCGGTTGGAGGAGGGGGGGAGAAAAGGGTTGACTTTTTTGGGCTAGGGGTCGTATGGACCTTCATTTGTATCCCCGTTTTGGGCTCTTTTATTGTGCCTCTCGGCTCCCCAAAACTCCGCCGTCAACCACAACGCAGCAGACTGTCAGTCGTGAAGATCTTTTGGTAAAAAAAAACAACATCATTTATGAACACACACCTGTTTCTCGACACACACACCATTTATATATGCTTATTGCAGAAGAATAAGAAGAAACCTCAGCTCACCATATTTGGGAACGATGTAAAAACCGTGCATTCATACACACCCCGCGAACACACACTTGTGCACATACACACACATACACAACCCCTACACACACATAATGCCACCCACACACATAATGAATGTGATGTTCTGACAGATTCTGTTTGCGAAAGACCCCGGTGACAATTTCCGGCTTTTAAAAAAGTTTTTTAAAAATTGGCTGCAATCTATTGCTCGAGTCATGATCATATCACAAGTAACAAGTCACACATAACATATCAACACACACACACACACAAAAACACACACCCCCCGACAGCTCTACCTCTCACACACATGGCGGGTTGCTGATGATGAAGAAGAGGGAGATTCGAGACCTTTTTTTTAAAGCCGGAATCCCCCAAGGATCATCCCACGTGAGTGCAAATCTATCTCCCCAGAATTTAAAGACAAAAAGGGTTCTATTCTGCGAGACTGCAAAAGGCAAAGGGTCAATCGTCCGTCAGATCAATCCCATTCTACACTTCGAAAGTTCTGCCCACACACACACACACGCACCGAACACAGAGACTTAAAACACACACGCACACGAACACACACAGGTGAGGAAGAGATTGCGACTCAATTTAGCGCGGTTCGGAACTTAAGTTGCGTTTTGTGAATCTGACTGTCAAACAGAAAATTCTGCTTGCACCTCATTAAAAGGGGAGCAAGGGAGAAAATACAAACTGGGTCACACACAAACTGGCTCACACACATACTGGGACACACACACACCCCTGACAAAATTTTTTAAAATTGTTTAGGAGTGTTACAAGCTTTTTTTTCCCCTTGGCGTGTAGCGAATGAGGTTTAGATGAAGTCGCAATTATTGCAGGACCACCTTTTTAAGATTCTGAGTACAGAAGAGAGGGATAAAAAACATGAATATGCACAGACATGATTAGCAGAGATTTGTGGGGGGCTGGAATTTTAAAAAGATTCTAAATCCAAACTTCTGCTTGAAGAACTGTATGATACATCACCAAAAGTTGATTGTGAAAATTGCTTATTCAGCATACCCAAATATTCATACGGGATCTGAAACACACAAAAAAAACACACACACACACACAAATGACGCACACACTCACACTCCCCACTCACACACAAAAGACATACTTACACACAGACCTTACACACAAACCCCCTCACACTCACACACACACACACACACTCACACACACACACTCACAGGGGGGGGGGTTGGGGGGGTTTGAGTGTAGATGTCCCGACCCTCGCCAAATTTGGGGATGTTGCTGATCTGCTGTCAAAATCTGGCCCGCCATTGATGTGGCACAAGGCTTTTTGGGACTGCAAAAAGTTCCGCCAAATTGGTTTTACAGTGACTTTCAAGCCCCAATTCTTTCACCCCTCGACACACACCAGACAAAAGCAGACACACGTATTAACCGCAAGAGCTTTTGAGTTGCTGTCTCATCAAGACTTTGTGGGGCTGCAAAGGGGGCAGGCCGAGGGAGTAGGTTCAAGATGGTGGGCAAGTAAAAAAAGCAACTATGGGGCCACTCCTCCCCCCAAACTGTCCCCCGTTATCATTTTAAAAATGGTCGCAATAAAAACCATATTTAAATAACCTTCTATTATTAGCTATGCGCTCACCCAAAGACAAAAAATATTATCCAACTCACTCACACACACACACACACACACACACACAAAATCACGCACACAGAGAACACACGGCTTCACACACTCGAGAAAAGACCCCGGTTGTGCGCTACCCCAAGATTTTAAGAACGTTTGAGCAAAGGTGAACCCCTTCATCCACTCGGCCCAATTGTACCCCGAATAACCAAAGGGGAATGACACTCTTTTTGCTGGACTGCGACAGATGAGCGGGCACTTTTCCCTTCGTTGCGGGCTTGCGCCGACTTTTCGTTTCCAATTATCCGTGTGTGTTTTCTGAGTTTGTGTGCGTGTGTCCCCGAGGGTGTGTATGAGTGTGATTGTATTTGGAACTGTATTGAACTTTGAATTCGTCCCTTTTTCTTCCCCCACCCCACACATCCAACCGACTTCCAACCAGGTACCATTTGGGACGGGTACATAAAAAGGCCAAAAGGCGCTTGTTTCGAGCGAATTTTTAAGGTTTAAACACACACATACATACATAAAAAACAAATACTATATGCACATCCAAACTGAAAGGGGGGGTTCACGATGGTACCATGGAGATCCCCCCGGAAAAAAGCCAATAGTCTTTGTTTCCTTCTTAAGGGAAAGGGGGGCCCCCTGGTGTGATAAAATCAGTGTGAGATCTATCAAAAGGGGCAGTCCCTTTTTGGGGGTTTTTGTGACACCAGTTCCCCACCCCTGTGGAGAGGAACCCCTGATTCATCTGGATTGGCTCCTGTACAGTTTGCCGTCGGTTCTTCGAAAACATGAAGAAGCTAAGATTGCGAAAATGAGTCATTGTTAGTAGGGGTTTAGTGTGGGGGGTGAGCAACGTGTGTTTTGGGTGTGTGTGTGTGTGTGTGTGTGTGTGTTTGTGTTCGTACGGCTGACCTATAGTGAAAGGGGGGGTTAGAGAAACATGTGTCCCCGGGGGTGAAAAAGGTTTTTTGGGAAAACAGAGTGAACTCAGAAAAAGACCCTTTCCGACATTAAGCATGGCGCTCGTCATTGCTATTGAGGTGAGTTCCGAAATTTCACTGTGTCGATGACAACGCAACCAGACCATTCACCAAATGGCTGTTAACAAAGTCTCGCAAAAGCCCCATTCTGTTCCCCGTTGGGGTAATTTTCTGAAACATCGTGTAAGGGCCCCGGGTGTGTGTAGGCGATCGGGTTGTGGTGTGGGGATGGATTGAGTTGGCTTGTGTAGAGTGTATGTGTCTGTGCGAATGTCTGAGTGGGGATACAGGGGGGGTCGGCCTGGCCTGTGACAGTTGTGTCATTGAGGAAGACATCTAGAATGCTGGTGAAGGATCGGAAAGGGGAACGGCGTCTGCGGGGGGGACTTAATGGGGGCTTCCCCTTCCATGGCTGCGAGTGTAATTACGAGCGGTTTAAAAAGCTGTTGCAACCGCACCCCCATTGGGGGGCTTTTTGCAGACCTCCGGGTTGGGCCCGAAGTCGCCCCCCCCCTTTGGGGGGCCCCCCCTTTTTTGTCCCGGGGCCCTGGCTGATGGGCTACCGTTGAGATCGAACCGGGGGCAGGGCTTTGACCGCGAGAGACGCTTTTAGTAAGCCCCGGGGGTCAAAATCGAAGGGCTGGGTACGTAGAAAGGTTCTGCTGTTGAGGTCTCACTGTCCGGAGGGGGGCTGAAAAAAAGGGCCCCCCGGGGGTGGGGAGCGAAGGCAATTATCTTTCGCCCGTCGACCTTTTGTTTTCTTGACGGGGGCCCCTACTGAAATCAAGTCCCAAAAAATCAAAAAGGCCGAATAACCCATCAAACCCCCTTTACGGGGGGGTCCGTAGCGAAAAAAGTCTTTGGTTAAGTGACGATTTTAGTTACGGCTGTCGCCCCACCTTCCGGCCAAAAAAAAAGGCGCAGCGTCATTGATTAGGGGGAAAGGGAATCTTTTCAAAATACAAACCCACTACTATCTTTCTCTAAGATAAATATACAAACACAATGGGGAAGAAATATACAAACATGATGAATGAAATATACAAACATTTTTAGTTAAAATATTTGGAAGGAAGGGGGCTCGGCCACTGGGGGGTTGATGCTGAAGAAAGAAGTGGTTCGAAAGGAAGAAGCGGGGATGGGAACAAACTGAGGCGGTTGTTGAAAAAAAAAAGTGAGGGGGGGGGAAATCGATCCATTGGATGCATTTATGGAAACCCCTTCCCCAGATTTAGAAATTCATCTAAGAAAAAAAAAAGTTTTTGGCGTGGAGTGATGAGGGGCGACACAGCTGAATTATATGAACATATCCCAAAGAACCCCCCACCCACACACACACACACACACACACACAAACACACACACAAAACACACACACACACAAAACCCCCTGTCCCCCCCCGCAAATTCCCTCCCCATTTAGAGAGGGAAAAAAAGTAAGAAATGAGGAAGCCGTGTGGGTTTTAACCCCTTAGGGCGAGGAAGAAGAAAAGGTCACTTAAAGGGGATGGGGGGCCCTTTTGGGAAATTGATTAAGGGGGAAGAAGAAATCCGCAAAGAAATCCAATAGCCAAGAAAACTTAGTGTTCCATTCTCCCCAGAAGTAAATCAATGATGATGTCAAACAAAAAAAGTTTGACCATACTTTCTCCGCGTTGTGGGGGGTTTTGTGTGGGTGAACCCCTTGGTGTTTTTGGGGGGTGGGCCTGTGTGGGTGAATGCCTTGTTGTGTTTTTGGGGGAATGCCAGTGAATGGCTGTGTGTGTTTTTTAGGAAAGTCTGGTGGTGTGGCGGGTCCCCTTTTGCGTGTAAACCCGGGGTTTCGATTGGGCTGAAAACAGCACTCGACAAAAGGACGACTTTCCCCCCCGTTCCGAAGGTGAGGTGAGTGATGGGGCGTCTAAAAGTTTTTGATGAGTTTAAAGAGGTAGTGATTCGTGACTCTCTTTTTTTTTTCAAGTCGTCGTTCGTTTCCTTTTGGAGTGCGAACACCCCCAAAAAACACCTTTTTTGAGACAATATCAAAGTGGAGATCAATTATGAGGATCCAAACATCAGGGGTCAATGCCAAAAAAAACTTATCTCATCTTCCCAAACCCCCCAACAACAATCCCTCCTTAACTGGACTGTACGAAATTATCAAACACGCACACGCACATGACACACCCCGCACATAAAAACACACACCCCCCAAGTAAACCCCCCAAAAAAGTCCCCCCCCACACCAACAAGTACACCCCGCCAACAAGTACTCCCAAAATTGTAGGGGGGGAACCCCTCGGTCAAATACGGGGAAGAAGTTTTTTTTCTCTCCATCGCCACTGGAAGCTCAATTTTTTTGCCAAATTTTAAAAGGGGGACTTTTATGCCAGTGTTCGACCAGCATAAAAAAGAGGGAAAAATTTACCAGTAAAAAATCTAGATCCTCATTTCGATCACAGTTTTGAATGTGGGGGATCCCCCCTTAATTTTTTGCATTTACCCCCTTTTCCCCTTTCCATCGTTGTCAAGATGAAAAACGCTGTAAACACAAAAAACCCCCCACATATATACAAAACACACATATGCACACACGCGCACACCACCAGCCACACTTATTTTCCCCCATTGGACATCCTGATAACAGCAAAGTGCGCTGGGGATCAGGGGATTGGGTAACGACCCCATTGAGTGTGGTGCTGACAGGCAGTGACGAAGAAGCCCGGCATTTTTTTTTCCCAGTTTTCAATTGGAAAGCCTTGCGAAAGTGGAATCAAAATGAAAATCGGAGTTGTGTCAAGAAGACGAGACAGTGTCTGGAAAAAACCAGAATCGCAAGTGGTGGTTGGCAACGCTGAGGCAATTGTCGCGTTATTCGGAAGGGGGGGGACGCAAATTATACACCACACACACGACACACACACACACACCACCTTTTTTAATCTGGTTCTGTCTGATGTACAACTCGTTGTACTTATGGGGGGAAAAAACTGGGGTTTGTAAGCTTGGGGGGGGAAAAACGAAAAAAAAACACATCGACAATCACAAAAGGCTACCCCCACAGTCAGACTCACACACAGATTCAATGACACACACACACCCCAAAACTCACACAGTCAGACATACATGTCAGACATTCGATGCGGCGTTGGCACGAGTGGTGTTGACAAAACCCTGTGACGACCGTCAGATTGTTGTTATAAATTCAACTCAAGACATTTCAGTCGATGAGTTTGTCGGGACTTTTTGGGGCCGACCTTAAGAATATTAGTCGATGTTAATCTTGAGGAAAAAAGACACACGCACACACACAAAATACACACATACACACACACACACACTCAATCGACTAAACAAACACCCCACAATCGACTTACAAAAACACACGCAAATTTTTTTTTAGGTGTACAAACACGGGAAGGAGTAAAACATCGTTTTATGTCATTCGAAAACGAGAGGGAAAAAATTTGATTGGGTGTGGACGTTGGGGTCTTTAGCCCGTACGGGGGCACACTGGTGTTTTGTAACTCTGCGGAACGATGCGAGAACGTTCGGAATCTTTTGAGTGATAAAGGGAGTGCGCTTGTGTGAGTTTGAAAGGTGCGTCAGGGGGAAACGACATTGGTGACGACAACAAAAGTTGCGATGAAAACACTACGGACAGAATCTTTTTTCTTTTTTGGTGAATTATGACCCCCATTGCGTTGAGGTTTTGGGTTAAGAGCCTCTTTCGCTCATCCTTCCCCGGGCTCAAAACACCAAACGGTTCCGCCCGTCTGTACACCCTTCTCTCCAATTTTCCAAAAAAAAAAAAGGGGAACGGCCTATGTTGCTGAGGCCATTGCCAGAGTCGAAGGGAGAAAAAAAGTACCAAAGATACTGGACGATCTTGCCTTCTCATTCCGTCCGTGGCCCACACACGCAAAAACACACATACTCCCCACCCACACATCTATACTTGCAGCAAAAATCGAACTTGCTGGACGCCCGTCCCTTACCATTGAAGACCAGCTTGGAAAAAACAACAAGCTTTTCAGACATCAAACCCGGGGAAAACTTTACCCCACTTTTCCCCACCCAAGCCTCCAACAACGTACATACACTCACACACTCTCACACACATCTAACTATACACACTCTACCACACCTCTGACACACACACATACACACACACAAACTCTCCCCGGGCTGAATATTAGGGGGGTTCCTTTGGGAAAATTCCCACCCCCGGGGGTGGAAGAAGGTTTTTTTTTCCGCACGAAAAGGCACCGGAAGGTCCCCGGGGGGTTTCAGTTATCGGTCTACATGTTGGACCTAAGCGAAGACGAAAATTCATCATCGTCGTCCTCTTCATCAGGGAAGATGTACAAACCCAGTGAAGGGGGTCCATCATATTAGACACCGCCAAATTACAGGCAGACGGAGGCTAACCTCGCAGCATTTAAAGCAAAACGGGCTGCTACTAAGCC
>JAHBCN010021031.1:0-14512 GCA_019359885.1 Listronotus oregonensis | reverse complement strand
GATTCCTAATTACATAGATGGTGTAGTGCCCCACGCCTAAGCCCTGGGCCTACACCTCAGGCCTGGTGCTTAAGCGTAGGGGGCCCCCACATGTTAGGTTTGGCATTTGACGTTTGACAAGTGACATTTGACAGACGCCATTTTTACTGAACATGCGTAAGAGCCTAAGATACATCTCATCCACGTAACCTAACTTTTCTAAGTCACATGGTTTTGACGTATGACATTTGACATTTGACATTTGAGCACCGCCATTTTTTTAGCGCATGCTTAATACTCTAAAATATATCTCATACACGTAACCTAACTTTTCTAAGTCACGTGGTTCGCGAAATATGACAGTTGACAGCTGACATTTGACAGGTGACAGGCGCCATTTTTTTAGCGCATGCGTAAGACCCTAAGATACAACTCATCCACGTAAGCTAAATTTCCTAGGTCACGTGGGTCGCGACATATGACAGCTGACAGGTGGCATTTGACAGGTGACAGGTGACATTTGACATTTGACAGATAGTATTGGCCACGCCCTAAATAACGCGTCACACAAGATTCCTAAATATTTAATAACGTCAGAGATATTAAGATAAACGTCTGACTGGGTCAGGTGATGGTAAACATACCATCTCCCTACTATATTATATATATATATATATATATATATATATATATATATATATATATATATATATATATATATATATATATATATATATATATATATATATATATATAATATATAATATATATATATATATATATATATATATATATATATATATATATATATATATATATATATATATATATATATATATATATATATATATATATATATATATATATATATATATATATATATATATATATATATATATATATATATATATATATATATATATATATATATATATATATATATATATATAATATATATATATATATATATATATATATATATATATATATATTTTATTATGGGTGTTACAGAATTGTAGGAAAATTTAGGGCAGATTTACATCTGAAAATATGAAAAAAAGTTCATACCGGGAATGCTTTGTTTTTATGATACAGGGTAATAAATTTTTCTTTTTTATAGTTTATTTCACATTTTTGCGAAAACTCGTGGAGATATTGAGATGAGTTTTGACACGCAAATGAATAAATTAGGTCCTTTACATGTACAAAATTATTTTCTAAGTATTATATTGTGGAAAGCCTATTTTTAGCGAAAAAACGACACCACTGGTATTCGCAAAACTAGTATTGCAGTTTAATTATGCTTAAAAAGTACCTCCTGGACTGTTTCGTGCTGACTTACCGTTTTCGATATTTCGATATAAAAATAAAAGTACACTCAGCTGTTTCCCGAATTATTTAAAATTTTATTGTTTGATTTGTTTCAGAACAATGTATTCGATATCTGAGGTCTCTGACAAAAACAGCTTATTATACAGATTAATAAATTAATTTTTATTTTGAAAACGGTGTGTCTGGACGCAAAGTCCGGGAGGTACTTTTTAAGCAGAATTAAACTGGCTTTAAGAAAGCAATACTAATTTTTGTGAAAACCAGTGGCGTACAGTTTTCTTCGCTAAAATTAAGAACTTACCGGCACGAACGCTACTGACGTAAGTCCCTGAAAAAATAATTTTCTACATGTAAATGTGACCAATAATGATACATTTGCGTGTAGCAAAACTTATTTTAATATATCCACGGGTTTTTGAGAAATGTGAAATAAACTTTAAAAGGCGAAATACTTTAAACACGCCGTATCATAAAAACAAAGCATTTCCGGACCCATGTTTATATGAACTTTTTTTTCATATTTTTACATGTAGAATCTGCCCCTAAATTTTCCTCACAACATTTTTGTAACACCCTGTATAAACAGGATCCTGCAGCTCACCTCCCGTCTTATGTACCTCATTTATTATTCACTGTAAAATTTTCATATTTTGCAGACGATACCCTTTACCCACGGTACATTTCAGGAAAATAATTTTGGTTATACAGGTTGTCACAAAAAAAGTGTGACGTCACGATGGTTCATTTTTTTAAATGGAACACTGTGTATTTTTTTGTATATTTAGGTATCTTTTGTGGTTATTTATATTCCTCCCAAATTTTGTCAACATCGGTACTGTAATTTCAGAGAAAAAAATAAAATATAAAAAAAAACTGTTTTGCACCATTAAATTTAAAAATGAATAAAAACACCAATAGTGCTTAATTGATAAAATTAAACGAGATACTTAAATAGTAATACCATTGAATAAAAATGACAGTTGACTATGAAAAACAATTTATTGACGTTAGAGTTTCCTAATAACGTTGAGTATTAAAAATTTAAAATATATAATTATTTAACATTTAAAGGTTCTTCTTAAATAAATTTAATTTAATTAATAAATAATAATAATTTACTCGAATTTTGATAACACGTTAAAATAAGATTTTGTAAGTTAAATAGACTCCAATGTAAATAAATTGTTTTTCATAGTCACCTATTACTTTTATTCAATGGTATTACTATTAAAATAGATGCCAAAATGAGTTTTCAACGAATAACTTTTAATGTGTTAGGAATTTCAATAGGGTTATAATTAGAAAAATGTTTCTTTTTTAATTCTGCATCTAACAACCTAAAAATATACAGGGGCTCATATTTAAAATAAGAAAAATAAAGTGCTTTCAAATTTGAAGAGTTTCACACTAAATTTTGGACACCCTGTACAGTTCGAATTAACCAAACATGACCTGAGCGACTAATATTACGTTACTTAATAAGTTCCTTGTTTAATTCTATTAATCAAGCACTATTGGTATTTTTATTTATTTTTAAATTCAATGGTGCAAAAGAGTTTTTTTTATATATTTTTTTTTTCTGGAATTACTGAACCGATGTTAACAAAATTTTGGTGGAAGATAAATGACTACAAGAGGTACCAAAATATACAAAAAAATACACAGTGTACCATTTAAAAAAGTGCACCATCTTAACGTCACAAATTTTTGTGACACCCTGTAAAACGAAAATTATTTTCCTGAAATACAGCGTAGGTTAAAGGTAATGTCTGCAAAATATGAAAATTTTACATTGAGTAATAAATGAGCTACATAAGACAGGAAGTGGGCTGCAGGACCCTGTACTGTATATATTATACAGTATGTCCGCGGATGCGGTTAACAAGAGACCAAATGGACCAAAAAATTGAAAGATACGAAAAAAGTCAATCTAGATAATCTGCTTGTCAGAAAAATATGAACCACAATGAGAAAATAGATTTATATTATACAGGGCATCTCAAAAATGCAAAAACATAAAATCAAGCACAAGCAAACATTTGTTTTTTGGCCTTAACGTAAAATGATAAATAAAAGCTTGCTCCAAATTTATTTTTAATCTTGATTATGAACTTACCGAAGAAAATTTAAAATTACGAAAACTTAAAACAAATCAACATTTTTGCAAGTACGCACTTTACATTTACATTTTACATTTCACATTTTTTCCATTGTATATTTATTTTTATTAATGTTTAGTGTTGTAAAGGTATTATTCAAGTAAAAGTAGTAACGCGTACTTGCAAAAATGTTATTTTTTTTTAATTTTTCCTAAATTTAGATTTTCTTTAGTAAGTTCGGAATCAGGTCAAGAAGTATATTTGGAGCAAGTTTTTCATTTATTATTTTACGTCAAAAGGCCAAAAAACGACGGTTTGCTCTTGTTCGATTTTATGTTTTTGCATTTTTGGGACACCCTGTATAATAAACATCTATTTTCTCATTGTGGTTCATATTTTTTTGACAAGCACAATTTTTTATCAAGAATGACTTTTTTTCGTATCCTTTAATTTTTGGTTCATTTGTCCTCTTTAACCGCATTCGCGGACATACAAAAATGTTTATTTTTTAAATTTTTCTAAATTCAAATTTTTGTTCAGTAAGTTAGGAATCAGGTTAGGAAGTAAATTTTAAGCAAATTTTTTATTTATTATTTTACGTTAAAAGGCCAAAAAATGACTGTTTGCTCTTGTTCGATTTTATGTTTTTGCATTTTTGAGACGCCCTGTATGATAAAAATCTATTTTCTTGTTGTAGTTCATATTTTTTTGATAAGCAGAATTTTTTTTACCAAGAATGACTTTTTTCGTATCTTTCAATTTCTATTCCATTTGTCCTCTTGTTAACCGCATCCGCGGACATACTGTATATATATACAGGGTGTAAAAAGTATGATGCTCATCATTTTAATGGGCGACAGTGAAGCTCAAAATAAGTCGAAAAGTTTATATGACATATATGTCAAAACTTGACAGATTTTTTTCTAAACGATGTTAAAGTCATGCACTTTGAAAGCAGTTATTTCTGTAAACCGTAACAATTGGAAACTTTTGTCTTAATCGCTTATCAGTAGATTCATTTGATAATAAAATAAACTTAATTTTAAATGTTTTAGTCTACAAATAAAAAAAAAATAATGCTTTTTTTAAAAATTGTTCTCCCAGTTAAAAATTAAAAAAACAATTGGCAACAGAGCGATACCTTTGTGCGAAGTCAGTCGTACAAAGAAGCTCCCCGATCCGGCCACGATATTTTTGTTTGTTTTTGAATCGGGAAAAATATGCCGGTATGTTTTAAATTCAAGACAAACGTATTGCAAGTGTACCTACTAAAGACTGATGAAAACGGAATGTGTGCGACCGAGAAATCTTATTCTTTAAGCAAAACAAAAAAGTGTTGTTTTAAAGCATAATTAGTTGTGTTCTTAAAATGGATATTAAGCTTATTCTTATGGTGAGTACAATTATTTTTTAATTACAAATAAAAACCAAACAATTATTGATTGTTTTTTACCTAAATTTAATATTAAAATAAGGTGCAGGAAGTAATTTTTATTATTTGTATGTAAATGAATGAACATCTCCTTAAAAAAAAGTGTAAACAGTACAAAAAACTCACAACAACGTTCGAAGTGGAGACCCGTCGCTTCGACGAAACAGACGCGGTGTTGCCATGTTTTTAAACTTGAAAAGGGCATATTTCGAAAACAATTAACTTTTGACTCATATGTTCTTGGCTTTTTCGACTTATTTTGAGCTCCTCTATCGCCCATTAAAATCATGAGCATCATACTTTTTACACCCTGTTTTATATATATATATATATATATATACAGGGTGCCACAGATTCGAGTGCATGCATGGGGATCTCGGAAACCCTAAGAGATACATAGTCGGTTAAATTATGGCAAAGTTGCGCATTTAGGTGCCTAACAACATGCCGTTTAGAAAGTTCTAACATTCCGAATACTTCCGGAGATATTCGGAAAAAACAGAAATTTGCTGATTTCGTTTTCAATTTTTCCTAACGTTATTTAAAGAGATATGGAAAAACAAAAGACACTTTTTCATGGCCACTTCTTAAGCTCTACAAACCAACGTTGAGAGATTTTCCGTACGACATTTCGTTTTCGTTAAACCATCATCAATTTTATTTTTTTAAATACGGACCTGGGTTTTTTATCTAATTTTTTTGATCCCCTTATTATCCCAATTACAAAAATGTATAACACTTCATATTTATTAACAAAAATGGAACGCCCCTATAAGAAATGATATATATATATATATATATATATATATATATATATATATATATATATATATATATATATATATATATATATATATATATATATATATATATATATATATATATATATATATATATATATATATATATATATATATATATATATATATATATATATATATATATATTTTATATATTATATATATATATATATATATATATATATATATATATATATATATATATATATATATATATATATATATATATATATATATATATTATTATATATATTTATTATATTTTATATATTTTATTTTTTCAAGTTTACTCTAATAAAGACAACTACCACTCAACCTTCGACAAACTTATGAATTGTTGTTACTCACATTTATGTGTGAGGCATGTTCAAATAGTTGCCAACGTTTGTTAAAAACGATGGACTTATGAGCTTTACATAAGATGAAGAAGGAACACATGCTGTTTTCCAGTGGCAATCAAACAATAAGTTTTCCTATTTTTCTTAGTTCCTATAAAAATTATGAACGTATTATTGTTATTTGGTTGTCAATTAGTTGTCAGTCTTTTTGAAGTTTTTTGGAAAAAATATGGAAAGCAAAAAACGTTTTTCTGGGTTTTTAAACCCACAAGCGAAGCAAATGGTAATAAATCTTACCAACTATTTTACCCGACACGACGATATGGCAATAACCACCGAAGATAGGTTGTTGAAAGTATCAGAAGCTTTAGGAATTAGCTACAGTTCTGTTAGAAATATTATTCGGGAGAAAAACGCAAATGTAGTGCCAAAGAAAGCTGAAAAACGTAAACGAAAAAAGCCAAAAACTGAGGATCTACGTGAAACCCAGAAAATGGATGTACGTGATACAATTTATAATTTATATGCAAAGAAAATTCCTGTAACATTAAATTCTCTAAAAGACGTTTTAAAGGAACGAGGTGTTTTGGATATTGGGCGAAATTCATTGTCTAAATTAGTGAAAAATTTAGGTTTTCGCTACAGGAAGGACTGTAATAGGAGATACTTATGCGAGAAACCACAAATTGTTAGTTGTGCCTGCAATTTTTTGAAAAAATATATGGAAAATCATACTTCACAATTTAGGGATGTAGTTTTTTTGGATGAGACCTGGATATTTTCAAACGAAAGCAAAAGCAAATCGTGGCATGATGATTCACCAAGAAGTGTGTGTGGCTCTGGTACGAGATTTATAATTTTGCACGCCAGATCTTCAAAAGGTTTTGTACCTGGAGCAAGTTTGATTTTTTCGTCAAATACCAAAAGCTTGGACTACCACAATAATATGGATAGCAGTTTATTTGAAAAGTGGCTTGAGTACCGATTAATATCAAATTTGGAAGGACCGTCTTTAATTGGTGAGTAATGTACAGGGTACCCGGTAACCATGTAAAACATAATTTCGGGACCATGTAGGAGATGTTAACAAATAATGCTAATAGTTTTCCATTTAAAAAAATCATAGTGCCACTAAATATAGACCCAAAAAGGTATCTAGACAATAACTTTTAAACAGGGCGTTTCATTAATATTGCGAATAATTTCAGCTAGGGATTCCTTACTTAAAAATAAAAATAAATGTTCCGATAAACCTATGTCCGAAAATGCTTTATTTTGTAGATGTAGACACAGATTTAACTTAATCTGGTTAAATAATATGTGATACAGGGTGTTAAAATTCTATTTTTTATTTTGTTTTTTCTTCATAGTTTTTGAAATTATACCCCAATATTTTAAATAAAATTGGTATTTGGGGGTTTTTTGACATGTGAAATCCGAATTTAATATTAGTAGGACTCCCACTTGTAGGGGGCGTTCCTACACGCTCTACACTGTTTTTTATACCTTTGATGCGTCATAACTTTTTCACGCTTTCTTAAATTAAATTTTTAAGCAAAAAATACATTTCTATATCATCCTCATATAAAAAAGGTTTCCTAGTAGTAGTCGCTACGAGCCAACATTTTCGAAATATTTGGATTTACAATAATCAATAATGCATCAGATTTGAACCTTTTGCATTCGGGATATAATCATCAGCTTGATTAATTTAAATATGAATCTTTTATTTAAATCTGATTTTTTAATTTCACTATTCAATGCTTCTCATGAATACAAAATAAATTATAGTATCGGCATAGTTTCAAAAAATTGTTCAGAAAAAACAAAAATAAAAATTAAACTTTAACAGGCTGGAACTGAAATGAAATATTTCCGGACATAGGTTGATAGGAACTTTTATTTTTATTTTTAAGTAGGGAAACTCGTTTTGAATCTTTTTGCAATAATAATAAAACACCCTGTATTGTTTAAACCTTTTAATCTGGTTTATTTGATATCCTTTTTTCTTCAAAATATTTAAAATGAGAAATCACTTCTATTATTCTTTTCTACTCATACACATCACCAAATGATTACTTCTTATAGTTTATGGTTCTTTTTATGTAAGGTTTTTATTAATTTACTAATAAAAATTAAAATTAGTTTTAGATAATGCTCCCTATCACTCCCGGGTCCTAAATAAATAACCAACATCTCATTGGAAGAAAAGCGAAATTTTTGAATGGCTCCAAAAAGAACATCTAAATCCTTTGCCAAATATGCTAAAAACGGAACTTTTGGAACTTGCGAGGAAATTTCAACGACCAAAGGAATATGCAGTGGATCTAATATTAAGGCGAAATGGTCACGAAGTTTTGCGCCTGCCACCGTATCATTGCCAGTTCAATGCAATTTAGCTAATATGGGCAGGCGCAAAACGTGAATATGACAATCGGGTTGGGGGTGGATTAAAAAACAGTGAAGTGCAAATGGCGTGGGAATGTGCGCTGGGCCAAATAAATGAAGAATATTGGAGAAAATCAGTTGGTCATACCGATGAACTTATTAAAAATTGGTGGAGCCGAAAAAAAATTTTAGACGTCATCGTTGAACCACTCATTATTAATTTAAATAACGGGGATTCTGAGGATAACAATGATGGTGATGAGGTATATTAGTTTATCAAATTGTCATGGTAGTTCAAGCTTTATTTGTTAAAATAAAAGTTTTTTATTTAAAAATGAGTGTTTTATTTTAAAAAATTATGTGAAAAATCAATTTAATTAGTATTACCATTCTGCTAGGTAATTTATTACCAAAAATACATTAATTTAAAGTTGAAAACAAGGGTGGGTATTAGAAAAAACAACATTTTTTATCACAACGTATTTTTAACTAAATCTTTCATGTTTTTGAACCCACTATCTTATTTGACATAATATAACATCAAGTTTTTAGTCTTTTTTAATGCATGGTTTAACCTGTATCTCAAAAAATCAGCTGTTGCATTGTCCGCCATATTGAATTAACACAACATTTTTGCAGCCACTGTTTTTGTGGATTAATTCATATTGCATTTATGTTATTATTAGAGTAAACCCGACTATAATATATATATATATATATATATATATATATATATATATATATATATATATATATATATATATATATATATATATATATATATATATATATATATATTTTCTGTTTTGGTTTCTTGGTTTTAGGTCGGCCAGAATGTAAACATTATGTTTTTAGTACTTTATATTGATGACGTTTCGATCATTTCGATCTTTTTCAAATCTAAAAGTTAGGTTTTAGAAACAAAGTTAGTATAACTAGTGTCCTCTAAATAAAAAAACACAAAAAAAAACTTACCCTAGAGCGTTAAAATAATAGTGCACACTAATCAACAAACATGTGTATATTTACATTTTTAACAACGCAACACAAGGAACGGACTCCTTACATTAGTAATAAAATATGAACTGATTTTTAGAGAAGGGCGACGTATATTTTATTAAGATTGTTGATATCTTTTTTATCGTTTATGAAATTTGGGTTTTTTTGGATTTCGATCATTTCCATAAACTCTCTTTTTTTTTGGTTTGGTTCCGTTTTAAGTATTTTTGTTTCATTATAGTTGAAATTATGCCCCTTTGTCTTTTCGTGGTTCGTTAAGGCTGTTGTATTTTTTTGTCGTATTTGTGGCCTTTTAGTCTATTTTCCAAATACTGCGTTGTTTGACCGATGTATATATCGGTGCAATCTTTACACGGAATTTGATATATGATGTTACTTTTTTTGGTTTTTGAAGTTTTTGTTTTAAGTCTCCCAAAATTCCTTGATAAAAGGTTTGAGGCTTTGTGACAGATTTTTATATTATGTTTTTTAAATAGTGGCTGAAATTTTTGTGGTAGGCCATTTACAAACAGTAAAGAAAGATGATTTTTTTTGTTTTTATTATTTTTTTCCTGAACGTTTTTGTCCGTTGAATTATAAAATTTATGTATTCTGTTTTGAAATATTTTATTTATTAATTGATCTGGGTAGTTATTTAATTTAAGATCATATTTTGCTTTTTTTATTGATTTTGGTCTAAATTCGGAATCTATTATTACGGATTTTTTTTGTGCAAATGAGTGGTTAGAATTAAAATTTAAATATGGGGATGACCATTTTTATTTGTGTACCATTCGGTTTTTATGTTTTCTCCCATGTGGTGTAGTTTGTCTAAGAAATTATTTTGGCATTTTCTTTTAATTTCAACGATAACTTTAGTTTTTGTGGATTTGTTAAATTCATCTAAAATATAATTTCATCTTTTTTTGGGATAGATGCAGTCATCCACTATCTGTAAAAAAATGGAACTAAAATTCAGGTTTTTTAGTAATTTTCTCAAGATTCAAATTAATTGAACTACACAGAGATTGAGACTTATGGCGCAAACCCTCATTTGTTTATACAACTTTTTCTTCAAAAGAAAATATGGATTTTAAAGTAATCAGCATTTTTTAAAATTCTGTCTATGGGTATATCTTAAATTTTTATTTCTCCATTTTTCTATTGTTGTGGCAAGTGATATTGGGATGTTGTATAAGGAGAAACATCAAGGGAAATAAAAATAGGTTTTTAGGAGTTTGAGTTTTTGATTTTTCTTTAAATTGTTTGAATCTTAATATAATAACATTTTATGTACCACATAACTTATATTTTAAATATTTTTTTATTATTTTTTTTAATTTTAAGACCTATAGTATCATGCGTCCAGTCTCCATTGGCTCCACTGGCCAAATTTTTAAAAAATATTCCAAGTAATGTGGTACATAAAAATGATTATTATATTAAAGATTTCAAACAATTTAAAGAAAAAATCAAAAACGTCAAACTTCCTGAAAACCATATTCTTATTTCCCTTGATATTGTCTCCATATGCTAACATCCCAATATTCCTTGCCACAACAATAAAAGAGAAAAAATGGCCCGAAATTAAAAAATTTACAGATACACCCAAAGACGAATTTCAAAATGCAATCGAATTTACTTTAAACTTCACATATTTTTCTTTTGAAGATAAGTTGTATAAACAAATAGAAGGTTGCGCCATGGGGTCATCAATCTCTAGTGTAGTTGCACAATTATTCTTAGAAAATCTTGAGGAAAATGTACTAAAAAACCTAAAATTTGTAGTTCTATTTTTTTACAGATATGTGGATGACTGCATCACCTCTATCCCAAAAAACGAATCAAATTATATTTTGGATGAATTTAACAAATACCACAAAAACTTAAAGTATACCATTAAAATTGAAGAAAATGCCAAAATAAATTTCTTAGACACAACACTACACCGCATGGGAGAAAACATAATAACCGAATGGTACACAAAAAAAAACATGGTCGTCCCGATATTTAAATTTTAATTCCAACCACTTATTTGCAGAAAAAAATCCGTAATAATAGGATTGGCAGACCGAGCAATCCAACTATCTGATCCTGAATCCTGAATTTAGACATAAACAAAAAAAAAAAAAAATATAATATATATATATATATATATATATATATATATATATATATATATATATATATATATATATATATATATATATATATATATATATATATATATATATATATATATATATATATATATATTATATATATATATATATATATATATATATATATATATATATATATATATATATATATATATATATATATATATATAAAAAAAAGGTGGTCCACTAAGCGCGTCGGTAAATAGTTACTTAACCGTTGAACTTATAAGAAAATTTTCTTAACAAAACTTTTAAAATTTCTTGTCTGCTACAATCCAAAATTATTTTCTAGTATACAGGGTTCTTCAGAAAGGAGTAATATTAAAAATTATATTTTTGTTAAAAGGAATACCTTATGTTTTTATGTGGCAAATGAAGCCTCTGTGGGTACTGTATTTAACTTTAAATTTGTATGTGGGTCGAATGCAGCGTTGCCAAGCTATGAATTTTTTTTTTGAAATGATCAGTCAAAACCATACTTTTTTTAAACTGTTATGTCTTCGCCACTGTTTGTTAATTTCGCTGACAAATTTACATGTAATCTAATGTTGACATCCTTTATCCTAAACTATCTTCAATTTTTTATTTTATTATACAGGGTGTACACAATATTTATTCAAACGTCTCTATTTTCAATTCTATTTTAATTAAATTTCTTAAATACAACACCCTGTATATTATTTTGCCGTTAAATAGCTTTAAGTGTGCTCTTTCAGAAAATATTATGTTTGCCTTACCTATCGCACTATCGTTTTGAGATATTAAGGCTTTTCCGTAAATTTACACTTAAAATGGGAAATATCGTATGCTCAAGAAATCGAAACAATTGATACTCGTTGGCATGTCAGTTTTAGTAATTATTTAGGTAATTTTGTGACATTTTGTTACATCTTGTGCATATTTTCTTCCACTATTAAGAAGTATTTGGCAATTGAAATGAAGTATATACAGCAAGAATCTATTGAAATGATTTATATTCTTGGAGAATGTTTTGAGAATTCTCTTCTGGCATCCCGAGAATACAGTGAGATGTTTCCTGAGAGAAGACATCCAGATGCAAGATCATTCCAACGATTGATGGATAGATTTGACAGGACAGAAAATGAATTTAACGTGGTCGCATCTGTTGTTGACGACCCACATAGAAGTATAGCGGACATAAGTGATTTGCTGAACTTAGGTCAAACTCCTGTGAAGAGAATGTTGAGTAAGAATAAGTTTCATCCATATCGTGTGCAATTGAATCAAGCACTTGAAAGACAAGACTTTGAAAATAGGATAAATTTCTGTAATTGGGGTCTTGCTCGAATTAGAGACGATGTACGATTTTTTAACATTGTATCATTTACCGATAAGGCGACATTCCACAATAATAGTCATGTAAACAGGCATAATTTACACTTTTACGCCGATGTTAATCCACATTTTATGAGGACTGTTGACCTACAACATAGGTGGAGTATAAATGTTTGGGAAGGCATAATGGGAACCCACATAATAGGGCCCCATTTTTTTGATGGACACCTTAATGGAAATATTTTTCAAAATTTTTTAAATGAAGATCTTGATAATCTGTTAGAAAATATACCACTACAACTATTAAAAAGGATGTGGTTCCAGTTAGATGGGGCACCTGCTCATTTCAGTGCTGGAGTACGAAATACTCTGGACGAAAAATTTCTAGGCCGTTGGATCAAAAGAAGAGGACCTGTCCTAAGTATAATAAGTGTTTAAATGTTCGGAATAAATAAACAAAGAGTGAAAAACCCGTTTTAAAAACAGTGAAATCAGTGACATTGAGAATTTATGAAATATTAAATGAGTGGGAAATCAAAACTAAATAAACTAGGTAGGAAAATAAAGGGAAAACAACCCTCTTTCCGATTCTATACAGTTATGTAAGAGAAAACACTAAAGTGATCTCAAAAACATAAAGTAAAGTGAACACATTTAAAACGAAGTCAATGACAGGACAATAAAGTAGAAATTTATAAACGAATTTAGCAAATTAAGAGTAGTAATTAGATTTAATAAATGTAGAATAATTAGATGTAGATATTTTTAATAGTTTTAAGGCTTAAAAGTGGAAAACTTATTCAAAAAAGAAAAAGATATGAAAATTTTGATATGAATTTTCATGACATGGGTTTGTTTACGTTGAAATAAATATGACAAGGGGAAAATAAAATAAACATTAACCTAGCTTATTCAAAAGAGCATTAAATTTCCTAATTAATACAAAAGGTCTCGTTAGCTCAGGTAAATCCATAAAAGAGAAAATTCTATCCAAAATGAAAATTTCATATTTTAAAGATTGTGTACGTGACAGATAAGAATACGTCAAGTAAGCCGAAAATGGACGTAGTTTTCTAGAATTTTTTCACTTGTTTCCCGAGGTTATAAATACTAATGACGCTCGAGAAACGAGGTTCTCTTTAAAATCAGTTGCTAAAGAAAGCCACGCTTCCCCAGGTCCGAAAAACAAAAGAAAGCTTCTCCGAGAAGGGGATACCTGGTGCATTGACTTTGGAGGTTATATTATTTGTTGTAAAAGTTTTAAGTATTGAAACGATTAGAAAAGTTAAGCAAGCTAAATATAAACGAAAAATATAATAAAAATAAAGTGATTTACCTGGGAACGAGAACGATTTAAATAAAAACCAAGCCAAGTGCCGACGACGAAGTATAAACAAAGAGAATTTGGGTATTGTCATCGGACGGCAGCAAAGGGGTGTCCAGCCATACATATTGCAGCAGCCACATTTGAATTAGTTTTCCATCAAGAAGAACCACTGTTTATATCCTTTTATTATAAGAGAATACGTTCTCTTAAAAAAAAACTGTAACAGAACACAAGGTACTATATTTATTTAGTAGTGACAGGAAATTAGTTAGTAATATATTTTGCCGGTAGGAGTAAAGAACAGGTCCGTAATTTGAGTCAGATGAACTGAAATTTTTTTATATAGTAAATTTTTTATAA
>JAHBCN010021030.1:0-14477 GCA_019359885.1 Listronotus oregonensis | reverse complement strand
TAGCACTACTCAATAAAAAAATCGGGGGGTTTTTTAGCTAATGTATTGTTAATTAGTTGCTAAAATGAGGTTTTTTTTACTCATATAAAGATAGAAAAATTTTTGATAAATCGTTAATTACCTGTCGAATGATCTGCTAAATTGTTGCTAAAATTAAAAATATCAAAATATTGGTTTTTTTTTGAAAACATAACATGCTACCTAGTACTTCATTTTTCACCACGTTACCCATGTGATTTTGTTGCTGTGCAGGAAAACATTAAATGCTCTTATAGTAAAAAGAAAAAAAATAATTTCTAATGATCCACCGGTATTTTTTATATTTTTTTAATTTTTCACCACTTTATCAACGGTAGTGATTTTGTTGTTGTGCAGGCAAGCACTGGGTTTTATATCCCCCTTTTTAAGTTTAAAATTTTTTATTGTTTCCTTAAAAGTTTTGGGCCAAATCAAAGTATTTTCTAATGGGTCTCCCTTTTTTACGTTTAAAATATAATTGGAGAAAAAAAAAATTTTTTTAACCCCAACCCGGAACCCCTTTTAGAAAATTTTAAAACCCCTAATCGGTTTTAAAAATTGATTAAAAAACCCCTTTTTTTTTTCCCCAATTGTTTTTGACTTAAAATTTTTTTGTTTTGATAAAATTTTTTAATGTAAAAAAAATTAAAAATTAAAAAAATACCCGGAGGATATTAAAAATTTTTTTAATGCCCCCCCTTAAGAGAAATTTGTTTTTTTGTTTTAACAAAATTTTTTTAAAAATTTTGGTTTAATTGAAAAATTTAAAAGTTTAAAGGGTGGCATTTAAAAAAAAAATTAATAAAAAAAAAATCTAAATTTTATATTTAATTTATAGAAAAATCGTTTTTTTTAAGGAAGGTGAAAAAAAGAAATTGATTTTTTAAAAAATTTTTATTTTTAATATTAAATGCTTTAAATTTTTAATTTTTTTAATTTAAAAAAATTTTTTTTTTACAATTAAAAAATATAAATTTCAGTGATTTTTTTATGAGTTTTGCTAATTTCTCCTGTTTGCCTGATAGACCCGGGAAAATAGTTTAAAGACATGTGTATTTTTTTAGTCCCCGTGGTGATGTTTTAAAAAAATTATATCATAAAATATCACAGATTTTTTCTATTTCATGACAGACCACTAACGGTTATAAAAAACCTAAGCACTAGGAACCATAATACCCTTTTTTAGATTTTTAAACCCCCTTTTTTTCTGGTTCTATCAACTTTATTCAAGTACCGAAGTGTGCAGATATTTGACGGCACCTTTTAGACAACGCAGTAGTGTCCGCACGGACATTATACAAAAAACTTCTACCTCTGAACTAGTCCACTAACGTTTAATTAATTTCATCCAGACAGGACCTTCTGTTTAACGTGAGTTCCGAACCACATCCAACGACATACGGTGTTCAGTGGCGGTCACTCATCCAATTACTGACAGTGCACAGTGTTGCTTAACTTTGCTTATCTCAGGAAAAGCGGTGTTTCAATGCTGCCGCTATTCCATTAAATTTATTTAGATTTTTCATATTTTTTACGATTTCTTTTATTGATTTAAATATAATGTATATGCTCCAAAGACATTTAAAAGGTAATAAGGATCTGATTACATAAGACATAAGATATACTGTTCGGAAATAGAGCGGAATTCGTCTTCCCCATGGACAATTTGGTAACAATCGGTTAGTCTTAATAAAGGAAAACAGACTTCTGTAACTAGAAAGGAGAGCGCAAACCAAGTAACCAACCAAGGATCTGATTTATTTTAACGACAAAAAAAATAAAATTTTTTAAAAGTTTTTGGGAAAAATAAAAAAAAAAATCAGATTTTTGCTAGATGTAACTATTTGCCTTCAAATATATTAACAATTTTTTACTAATATTTATGTGACTTAAAAACGTTTATGACAAAAAAAAACATAAAAACAAAAACTTTTTAAAATTCATTTTTTATTAGAAGCAGCTGGTTAAAAATAGCTTTAAATTTTAAACTTCCAAAAGTTTTAATTTCAAAGAATAAAGTTGATTAAATAAAAATACCAACAAAAAGCAGTGTGGATATTTTTACCTAAGTTATTGCTATAATACTAAATTTAGTAAATTTAGTATTATAGCAATAACTTAGGTTTTTTGTGCTTGTAGCGATGTCAAAACTCACAAAATTGCTTTTTAGGCGGCAGGTTGATGCGTTCGACTCTTAAGGTCCTTTATTTTGATAAGTCATTTCGGATTTATTACGTTAAACAGGCACCAAAATATTTTTATCGGGGGTATTTTACTATATATTTTGTTATCACTTTTTTATTATTTTAAATAAATTATATTAGTACGGTGCCACGCAACGCCAATTTATTCTTTTTACTTTTCGTAGTATGTAAAAAAAGTTACACTACTTTAAGCGTCGAGTTAGAGAGGGAGTGGGTAAAATGGTAGTTTTTCTCAAATATCTTAGTTGCAGTTATGCGCAAAAATTATTTGATACAAAAATGATCTTTATTAAGTTACAAACAAAAATGACCCCGTACATAATCATACTAAAGTAAACTTTTTAAGAGATAAGAGGTATAAAAGTTGTTTTTTTTCCTGATTTGTTTAGAAAAACACGGAACTATCATTGTAGTAAGCTAAAATATATCAACACTATTTTTATGAACTTAAAAATATGTATTCATGTAATGTGAAAAAAATATATATATATATATATATATATATATATATATATATATATATATATATATATATATATATATATATATATATATATATATATATATATATATATATATATACAATTCGTCTTTTCTCTTTAACCTTAATTTAATATTTTTTTTTACTCTTATTCTTGGTATAGGTTTTCAAGATATAATGTTCTAAAAAAAATATAAAATAAATTTAAAAAAAATGGAGCCCAAAACCCGTATACAAAATACTTTGTTTTTTTATTACATTTAAGGTAATTATCAAAGACAAAAATACAAAGTACATGTAACAAAAAAATTTAAAAAAATCATAAAGAAAATATTTAAAGTAATAAAAACGTTTTTATTTCCTGGTTCGATTTCGCTTTCCATACTTACTGCAAGACGCAGATAATAGGTTTTCAAGGTATGTACAGATTTTTAATTTTTAATAAATAAATATAAAACGTTTTATTTTAAATAATAATTCAATTATTGTCGCGTGTTTTTTAAAATTTTAAATTTTTTTGTTACATGTACTTTTATTTTGTCTGTGATAATTACCTTAAAAAGTGGAAAAAAATTTTTATGGGGCCTTTTTAACCCTTTTTTTAGAAAAATTATATCTTAAAAAAAATCCCAAAAATGGGGGCGAAACGTTAATGTATGTTGTTTTTAAATTTTTCAAGTAACCTATAACCAAGAATAAGAGTAAAAAAAAAATTTTATATATATATATATATATATATATATATATATATATATATATATATATATATTTGTGTGTGTGTGTTTTTGAAAAAAATCATATTGAAAAACAGTGTAGTTATCTTAAATGCATTTTTTTAATCAATGTAAAACATGAATTTGGTTTTTGTTATCTCTCCCTTTTACCCCCCTCGTCTACATCTTCATCAATAATGAGCATGCCTCTGTTAACACATTCCAGGCCTGAGCAGTTGCCTCACATAATTTAACAATTTAAACCACCCTTTTTGCTCTCAGAGTTATGTATACGCAGGCAAGTCCTTGCAAGAGCACAAAATAGAAAAAGTAGTGGAGCAGAGGGTCGCAATGTTGCATGTAGTCTTAGGTATTCCCCGATCTTCTTTCACCTGCACTTAAGAGAATTCTTCCTCTCATTAAGCCACTGCTGCACCTGATGTAAACTATAAATGAATAGAAGCAGTAGAAGTAAGGGAAAGTACAGCCTCTCCAAACTAATTAAATTGAAAGTGGAGAATAAGATTCCACATGCATATTAAGTAAAGAAATGTGACAAGAAGGCGATATTTGGCTTCATTTCCTTTTCACTCAGATATTTCTAATTTATATATCTTTTCTTTACCTAGAAATCCCCATCCCAAGGTCGTATGCTAAATCCTTTAGAGTATGGCTCGTAAAGTAAATAGTGACCACAATTTTTAAGAAACGTCTTTATGGGATGGTCACAAAAGTTGATTTTAACTAGCTTAATGAAATTTTGTCTATATTACATGTATTTCATTGAACTGATATGCAAAATGTCTTAAGTCCAACATTTCAAAAACGTCTTTAACTCATTTGATCCCAAGAATTTTTTTTAAAGAAATTTTCCCGTTCATAATGGGATCAAATAGGATAAAACGGTTTATTTAAAAAAAAAGTAATCAGCTAAGAAAAAGAAATGCCTGTACTTAGGTGAGTACAATGGGTATAAACGATATCGAAAAAGGGTTATACTTTAAAAATACTTTATTTCTTAAATATATAATTACAAAGCATGAAATTATGCTCTGTGAAAATTTATGAAGCATTCACGTTCCAGACAAAGTGTTACTTTGCACTTTGTACACATGCATTCGCTCTAAAATGGCATACCCTGCAAAGAAGTTGTTTTTCTAATTCTCTTGGAAAATAACTAAATCTATCTCTTGTAACATTTGCTGAAACTGATCCAGAAGGCCGTTTTTGGAAAGTTTAGTAAGATTTTCTAAAGCATCGAAGGTAATGTTGAGCAATGTTTTTTTGAAAAGCAAACAAATCCATTTTTTCACCTTAGGCTAAAGATTATCATCATTAATATCCTTGTTATCCACATCTATGTTATGATGAACACACTAAGCTACATCATCTGAAGCTGCCCCAAGGGTTTTGGAGCATTTTCCATAAAATTGAATTAGATTTATTTCCTGCTAGTCATCAGGATCCATGTGTGGTCGATGTTCAATAAACCCAGTGTACTTAAATGAGTACACTTCCATTATGTGTCGATTTGTTAACTTTAACAATTATTTTTTGAATACATTATGCAAAGTTGCCTCTACTGCCTTAAACATTTGCACCCAACATTGCAAAAAAAATTATTCAAACGATACAAAAAAACAATATTAAAACCGTTAAACAGGAATCAACTTGCCTATCTTGATAGCTGCTTGGCAAATTACTGAGATAGAATCTAGTTATAATCTTAAAATCCACACAGGTAATGTGTTAAAACTTTTCACATTTGCGATGTATAGTTGCAGTTTGATACATATCACCACCAGACTTCCAATACAACGACGGTCGACGGTGCCTACGTTTCGTTAGGATATTGTCACCAGTGTTGGCATTTCGTACAATATTTATTAGCGATTTTAGAAATGTTGTAAAAATCATACATTTTATAAAACGTTTCATTTAAAAAAAGTAATACGCTTAGCAAAAAAAAAGAGATTTGTTAAAAATATTAGTATTTTACTTTATTATTTTATTAATAGGTATTTGTTATTTTATTGAGCAATACAACGTAAATAATTTTATTTTTATCGGTTGGCAACATTGCCCGTCGCCTTCACTTGCATTGCGGTCCGGGACCGGTTGATACTGAGTAGTGTGTGCAGTGTTGCCAGATGAGATAAAGCAGAAATCGTGAAATACAATAACGAAAAATTGTAAGAAATCGTGAGGAGAGCGGGAAATTACAAATTACTTAATAATATTGTTAAAAAGAAAAACACAATGACAATGTTTAAAACATATATTAAACTTAATTGACATTACACCAATTTAAATATTAAAACACTAAATAAACAAGTAGGTAACATAAATTTCAAAATGATGGCCTTGCGTAATCAAGGCACTAGGAACTACTACACATTATGCTCAGTCCTCAGAATCGTTTGAGTCAGTATTATCCTTTTTATCGCTATATAATATGTCACTACTACCTAACTTAACGTATTATGTTGTTATTGATAGAAAAATCATAACAATTTTTGTCGCCAAATTAAACTTTTTCTAAATAAAATACTTTCGTTGGTTTTGACTTATGTAAAATTTACGATACGAGACAGGGCTTCGTGAAAATGCAAACAAATAAATTGTAAGCCACATTTACCTGCAATCAAAGGGGAATACCATGTGTTTTGCTCAATAACCGCTTGTAGGCGACGGGAATTCCCAGGTCTTTTTTTTTTTTTTTTTTGATTTGCCATTGTTATCATTCACTACAGGGACGAAGTAAATTAATAATTCAAATGCAATATGTTATTTTAAAATTATCTTATGTATAATCGTGAGATTTGGTATTACTGAGTGTGTGTTGTAGTAGTCCGGCCGAAGCATTTCCCTCTTCTTCTTGGGTCGGTAGAAAGGGAATCAGCCGCCACACGTTTTCTGTCTGTCTCATTTCGCTCAAGTCTTTGCCTATTAAATTGACATCTCTTTTATCGCATTGAAAATCTCCGCACCCATATATGTGCCCAACTGACTACGGCGGGGTGAAGTGGGTTAAGCAAACTGTCATGACCAAGGCTTCTACAGATCTTTTTCTATAGAGCTTAAATTTTAAACTTAAGGACTTCAGAACCTGAATACGCTTATTTATTAATGACTGCTCAACCCCTCTTTGGATTTTAAAATGCAGCTGGGCATAGATTTTTATATACTATAAAAATATTATTAAAACACAATATAATAAACTGTTTAGTTTCGTTTTAAGCTTAGTATGAAAACCATTATAAAAATGTAAACTTTACATTTGTTTCCAATACGGCGATTTCAATAACAATACACTACAAAGGCAGTGCAGTTAATATTGCCCGTCGATCGTGTTCCATTTTATCCGTCGCTGCAAGCGCCTGTTTTGTTAAGAGATAAATGAACGTCTGAGCCATAGCAAGGCTTACGTCGATATGATAATTTACTGCCGGGTAATGCAATTTCGTTTCTCAAAGGGTAATTTCGGAAAATAATAGAAAGGTCAATCCCAAAGCCTATAAAAGCAAACCATATTGTTTGTGTAGTTCCACAATATAATCAACCTTTTTATTGCCAGAAAAGGTTTTCGAAAATACATTTAAAATTTAGAAAGTAAGATACTAGGTGTATAAAAAGTAATAGGGAACTCTAACTCTTAAGTTTAAAATAAAGAGAATAGCATAATACATCATTCAAATAAATATCCAAAATAGTTATCAATTTCCACCAACCTAACCAATGGATTTACGTTTACTAACCGTTCAGCTGTCAGATTCCTGTTACCTGAGAGGTCGACTCACAATACACAGGTTAATTAAAAACTGAATCTGGTTCCGAATTGTTTAAAGTTTAACCCGTAAAATTATCTATAAAAAAAGAATTAGTCTTTTGCAGTTCGTCGGTGAGTTTAAGACGCAAGCTTTCTTGTAAGAGTGTGATCGGAATAATTCGAACAGGCTGTTCTTTGGATAGAATTAAGAATACCTATAGTTGTGGAAGCAGTGTCTGATTTGAAATATATACAAGGTATACAGATAAAAAAAGAAACACTTTCTGATTCAGAACAAGCTGTTGCAGAAGCTTAGCATAATTTGATTTTAAGTCACCCTATAAACCTATGGGGATAAGAGCAACTAATACAAACATTACCCTGACTTTTGTTCTAAACTTTCCAATTTCAATAACCGTATATATACAACACGATAGGCAAAGCAGTAATAACTGAATTGCTCCAGCAGTTAATACTGCTCCGATCATGTTCCATTTTATCTGTCGCTGCAAGCGTCTATTTTATTAGAAGAGAAATGAACGTCTGAGCCATATGATAAAATACTGCTGAAGAATGCCGTTCCAATTTTTGAAGGGTTTTTTCATAAATTAATGGAAAGAGCTCATAGAAATAGGCAATCTTTATTGTTTTTAATTAAACCTTACTAATTTAAAAAACTCAGGTTTGTAAGATTCGGCTAACAAAAGCCAAAACCAAAAAAGTGTAGTATGGAGAATCCACAATAAATGTGTCCCAAACTGGACGCGTTCTTATAGGAACACCCCTTATTTGAAAAGTTAGAAAAAAAATATAAAAATGTCCGAAGCTTAAATTAAATGAGAAAACTACTGGCACAAACAAAACTTTGCTATATCTTATCGTTTGGCCAGCAGAGGGCGTTTCTCGAATTTCGTCGATTTCTTTAATATTCCATAACTTTCTTATTAATAAAAATAATTAATTTTTGGCAAAAACGTTCTCATTTTTTTCCGTTGATTCCATTGCAAAAGGCAGGTTTTATACAGGGCGTTTAGATTTTAGTGCACCACCCCAAGCTCATTTTTTTATATGGACCACCCTATACAGGGTGCCACAGATTCGAGTGCATGCATGGGGATCTTGGAAACCGTAAGAGATACGAAGTCGGTTAAATTATGGCAAAATTGTGTATTTGCCTAACTAACCATGTCCACTTTAGAAAGTTGTAAAATTCCTAGTACATCCGGAAAAAACCGAAATTTGCGGATTTCGTTTTTTTCTGACGTTATTTAAAGAGATATGGAAAAACATAAGACACTTTCTCATGGCCACTTTTTAAGCTCTACAAAACAGCATTGAGAGATTTTCTGTACGATGTTTCGTTTTCGTTAAACCATCATCAACTTTATTTTTTTAAATACGGACCTGGGATTTTATTTAATTTTTTTTGCCCCTTATTATCCCAATTACAAAAATGTATAACACTTAATATTTATTAACAAGTATGGAACGCCCCTCCAAGAAATGATGTGCATTCCTTGTCTAACTCATTGTCTCTTTTGGAAAATATGTTTATTTAACAGAAAAATATTAAGTGTTATACATCATTGTAATTGGGATTATAACTGCTTCAAAAATATGCAATAAACAATTGAGTGTCGTATTGAAAAAAATAAAGTTGATGATGGTTTAACGAAAACCAAACGTTATACGGAAAACCTCTTAACGCTGTCTTGTAGAGCTTAAAAAGTGGCCATAAGAAAGTGTCTTTTGTTTTTCCATATCTCTTTAAATAACGTCAGAAAAAAATTACAACAAAATTCGCAAATTTCGGTTTTTTCCGGATATCTTCGGAAGTACTCGGAATTTTGCAACTTTCTAAAGTGGACATGGTTAGACACGCAAATACACAACTTTGCCATAATTTAACCGACTTCGTATCTCTTACGGTTGCCGAGATCCCCATGCATGGACTCGAATCTGTGGCACCCTGTATATTATGAGATTTTTTAAATGTTGAAAATTTCCTAAATTTTGATGTATCACTTGTCATGTTTATCTTTAAAAGCATTAGCAATATTACGATTTGAAAATTAAAATATTGTGCCTACAGAAATCAAGATTGTCATGACTAATAAAATGACATACGATGCTAAGATGTTATGATTAAAACAAAAAATCTAAAGTTTTATGATAAGATTACTCATAGTTATTATATTAACTTAATAATTATTTAAAACACAAACGGCAACAACAACAAACTAACAATATTAATAAAAAACATAAATCTACCTTATCCTAATATAAAATTGTATGGAATTCAATCAACGATAATAAATAAACAAAAGCAAAATAAAATTAAGTCAGCAAAGTTCAAATTGTCTTCCATTTTGTTGTGGGCAAATTCTAAATATTTTTTTAACAGCATTAACTGCATTAATGAGTTCTATATTTAGAACTCGGCTTAACGCACCTCGCAACGCCTTTTCTAATTCTTTCCGGCTATTAAAATGATTGTCTTTATAAGTAAGGTTTCTAATTCTAGCCCAAAGAAATAAATCTAAGGGCGTCAGGTCCGGTGACCTGGCAGGCCATTGTATGGGCCCTGGATTTTCCATCCAATTTTCATCAATCTGGACATTAAGGTAATCGTTTATGGTCCTTGCACAATATACAGGGGCACCATCATACTGGAAGAATACTCTAGGTATCAGATTTATGGGAATATCTTTTAAGAACGGTTCAACCCGGTCCCTTAAAATATCCAGATATTTTCTAGAATTCAGATGTTCATCATAAATGACGGGTCCAATGAATTGTCCTCTAAAGATTGCTACCCACACATTGAAGCTAAATATTTCTTGTTTTCTGTTTTGGACAGTCGCATAGGGATTTTCATGGGTCCAAATTAATGTAATCATTAATCCGATTAAATATGCCCGCACTACTGATTGAAACCTCGTAGGTCCAAATACAATTTAAAGCAAAAGTTGGTTCATTTTGTATTTTATTTAAAAACCACTTGCAAAAACGAGTTTTTCGATCCAAATTCCCAGGCAGAAGATGATGGATTTTGCGGGTTCGATAAGGCTTATATTCAAAATCCAGTGTTTTTGCTTCTGGATACGCAAGTCTCTGCTTCAAGTTTTTTTGTGGAAGTTTTACCATTATTTTCATATAAAGTTTCCAATACGGTTAGAGTTTTACTTTATTTTCGTTTTGAATTTCTTAATTTTGAGCATAATTTGCTTTGGGTTTATTAAAAGAGCCAAAATTCTGAAGATTATGGACAAGTCTAGCAAATACATCCCTGGATGGTTGCTGAGTTTGGGATATCTTTCAAAATACAAGTTTCTTGCCACCTAAGCATTTTTGTTACTTTCTATCTAACACTCAAGCATTTTGAATTTCTCAAAATTTTTATACATTTTTAAAAACTTTTTAAAAACCTTTGTTAAAAAAATAATCAAATTACTTCTTTTCTACTACAAATAAAATTAGTGATGAGCGAGACCGGTCTTGGTCTTGCGGTCTTGGTCTTGGTCTTGCAGCAAGACCAAGACCAAGACCAAGACTGCCTTTTCGCTTGCAAGACCAAGACCAAGACCGGGGTATGCAAGACCAAGACCAAGACCAAGACCGAGGAGTGCAAGACTACGCAAGACCAAGACCGACCTGCAAGACTCTTGCACTTATGCGATTTTTTTTTAATATTATAAATTTCAATGTTCATATTCAATATATAGAGGTATTTTATACAGACATGACAAAAACAATTGTCAAGAACTGAAAAAAAAGGCGATTATTTAATAGGTAACAGGTTTTTTTTTTATAAAATAATAATTAAATCGATTACTTTGTTCTTTTATACAGTTCTCTAACGACGATAACGAGTAAATTCAATAACATGTTTCAAAAATATTAAGATGGTGACTGAATGGTCCGACAAAGCTCGATATCTCCGAAACCGTTCACGACAGACAAAAGGGGTACACAAGTTATAGAAGCTAAAAATTACTTTTATATTTCTGATGTTAAATTGGCTATCTAGTAATGCTGCTTACAGAGTAAATAAAAAATTTCCAAAATCCAATAATACATTATTTTTGTTCCACACAGTAAGAAGCGGCACCATAAGATTACATCTTAAAACTAAGATATAAATGTGATGGATTAATAAAAAATATATTTGTCATATCATAGGTCTTTTTAGATTAATGAATTTTAAATATCATTTCCGGTTTAGATGGAAAAGTCAAAACAATACCAAAAGAATAATGACGTCATTTTTGTCACAACCGAAAATGATATTTAATATTTAATCTACGTCGACATTGGTCTTTTGTGACAGTTCAACAATTTCCAACATAATATACAAGATGGCGATTTTTTTAATGAATTTTTCTCCATTAATTTTGTAATTTAAGGTTAAAAGTTAAAAATAAGGGAGTTTTCTTGAGTGGCAGTGGATTCTTCGGAAAATTCTGGGATAAAAATAATTTTACATTTACGCCCTTTTTTTCTATAATTTTTTTATGTTTAGATTTTTACTATCATAAGAGGAGATCTCGAGTTTTGTCACACTATTGAGCCACCTTGTAAATGTAGAATGTTTATAACGTATTTGAACAAACTTTGCACGGCAAATGTTTGACTAATTTGAGGAGAAAAAGTTCATATGAACTGAAAAGTTCCTTGAATAACTTTTTTCTTAAATCAGAAACCTGTGTTTCATATCAGAATCATTCTAACGGAAATTTCACGTCACATCTGGTTAGTTATTAAGTCTTTTTTTTTGCTCACACTCTACACCGTTTTATATTTGCTTTAATTTTATATGTTTTTTCAAAGAAAATTTAAATAATTCTTATTACTTAAATGTTTCTATATGTTACTAAATGTATAAAAGCAGGTTGTGTCTCAATTCAACTAAAAATGGACCACAATAAATAAATAAACCCCTACATTAAAAATATACTTTTTAATCAAATAATTTAAATGTATGTGTAAGGTTAAAATTTGTATATTTTAAAATTTTAAAGCAAAAAATATAGTCTCTATCTTAATTTATTTTTAAGTACTAAAAAAATAGATTTTATTTAACATTGCTTAGTATAAATAATTACTACCAAAAAAAGCAAGACCAGCAAGACTCTTGCAGCAAGACCAAGACCAAGACCGGGTGGTGCAAGACCAAGACCAAGAACAAGACCTTCTTTTGGCTTGCAAGACCAAGACCAAGACCAGGCTTGCAAGACCAAGACCAAGACCAAGACTAGCCCGGTCTTGGTCTTGGTCTTGCTTTGCTCATCACTAAATAAAATATTTACCAATATCAAGTACCACTGTCAATTCTCAGCTATTCAGAAGCTGTCAAAATATTAAAACAAAAAAATCATATTCACGGCCTACTGTTTTTATGTAGGTACTTCAGATCTGTGGTTTTAGTCATAACTTGTTAGCATCCTACGTAATTTTATTAGTCATGGCAATCTTGATTTCCGTTGCTAATGATTTTTAAGATAAAGATAACAAGTGGTACATCCAAATTTAGGAAATTTTACCAGCTTTTCAAAAATCTCATAATATATAGGGTGGTCCGTATAAAAAAAATGAGTTTGGGGTGGTGCCCGAAAATCTAAACTTCCTGTAAAAAACCTGCCTATTGCAATTGATTCTACGGAAAAAAGTGCTTTAAGAAAGTGTTTACCAAAATTAATTATCTTTATTAATAAGAAAGTTATGGAGCATTAAAGAAATAGACGAAATTTGAGAAACGCCCTCTGGTGGCCAAACGATAAGAGATAGCAAAGTTTTGTTTGCGCCAGTAATTTTCTTGGTTACTTTTTTTAAATCTTCAAATAAAGGGTGTTCCCATAAGAATGCGTCCAGTTTGAGACACCCTGTACAATGTTTATAGTAGAGCAGAAGTAGGCATACCGTTACCCTGGCCGAAGAAGAAGTACAACCTGAAGTTAGCTTCAGGTGCTAGCTACCACTGGCGTTAGCTGCCACTGGCGCTAGCTGCCACTGGCGCTAGCTGCCACTGGCGCTAGCAACATCTGGCGTTAGCAACATCTGGCGCTAGCTACCTTTGGCTTTAGCAACATCTTAGGGTGCCGCTCCTAGGGCTCCGGGCCGTCCGCTTAGGGCCCCACAATCGCAAGGTGTCTTAAGCCAACATAACCTTAAATTTAGCGTCTTACTTAGGAATCTTAGGTTAACTATAAGGTATTACGTCACATGTGGGGGCCCCCCACGCTTAAGCCCCGTGCCTGGGGCTTAGGCGCGGGGCACTACACCATCTGTAGGAATCTTAACCTAACTATATATTTATGTTACCTGTCAAACGTCATCATCAGCTGTTGGTAGCCATCTTGGATCTCGACGTCATCGGGGGCGAATTAAATAAAAAAAGTCCGGGGATTTGAACCACCTAGTGCCCGTCGTCCTATTGCTTCTGGTTCCAACGCCTTAAACCATGCAGCCAAATGGCTAAGTTAAAATGTATTGATTAAAACGTGTAGAGTACGTTAGGAATCTTAGGCTAGCACTGTGCATATGTTAAAATAACGGAGCCTGTCAAAACCACGTGGTATATTAGCTTACGTGTACTACCTTATGTATGCGCTAAAAAAATGGCGCCTGTCACCTGTCAAATGTCACCTGTCAACTGTCATATTTCGCGAACCACGTGACTTAGGAAATTTAGCTTACGTGGATGAGTTGTATCTTAGGGTCTTACGCAAGCGCTAAAAAATGGCGCCTGTCACCTGTCAAATGCCACCTGTCAACTGTCATATTTCGCGAACCACGTGACTTAGGAAATTTAGCTTACGTGGATGAGTTGTATCTTAGGGTCTTACGCAAGCGCTAAAAAAATGGCGCCTGTCACCTGTCAAATGCCGCCTGTCAACTGTCATATTTCGCGAACCACGTGACTTAGAACCTGCTTACGTGGATGAGACATATCTTAGGGTCTTACGCATGCGTTAAAATAATGGCGTCTGTCAAATGTCACTTGTCAAATGTCTAACCTAACATGTGGGGGCCCCCTGCGCTTAAGCGCCAGGCCTGGGGTGTAGACCTGGGGCTTAGGCGTGGGGTGAAGAGCCTTATTATTATATTAATCTTACAATTTTTGAATAGTAAATAATAAAACACATTGTATATATTAAATTAATTTATTTAAACCACATATACAGGGTGAATCAAAAATAGGCTACATTTAATTTGCTACTAACATTACATAAAATTACAATACTACGTTCTACTAACTATACTTAACCTAAAATTACAAAGATGTATCTATA
>JAHBCN010021029.1:0-14485 GCA_019359885.1 Listronotus oregonensis | reverse complement strand
ATTGGAAAACATGATTGGCGTCTAAAAGGGGCCATAAAAAGGGGTGTTGGGTATAAAACAAAGAAATATTTAAAAGGATCAGATTGGATAAAGTATGTATAAAAAATAGACTGAAACTAAAAAAAATATCTGATCCGACTTATTAAAATCAAAATTTTTGTTTGAAATATGCTATTTTATGTTATTTTTATATTTTTCATTAGCATATACTTAACGTATCTTATTCAGTAATCGGGATCAAGATTTTCAGCAAATAAAAACCCAACACCTGTGATTCAAACACATTTATACTCTGTTTGTTGAACCTAATAATAAAAATTTAAATTTTGCAAATAAGCTTCTTGTTTTATTGGGTATAAATATTTTAAATTTTAAATTTTTGATTCAATACCCAAATTACAATGCTAGGTACCCCTTTCCCGGGCCCCCGGAAATATAAGGCACCCCTTTTGGGGCGAACAACAAAAAGAATCGAGTGTGGCAAAAATAATTTAAAAAACCCTTACAGTGGCTTACGGGTTTGGGGGAAAATTTTTGGGTGTTTTGTTAAAAAAAGGTTTTAAGAAAAAATTTTTAAAATTTTATTTTTTACCTTTAAAAAAATAAATTTTTTTTAAAGAAAAAAAATTTATTTTTAAAAAGGTAAAAAAAATAAAAATATTGAAATATTAAAAATGCTTTAAATTAAAATAATAAAATAAACTAAAGTTAAAAATTTATAATTAAACAAAAATCTTATTAAAAATACACCACAGTGCCCAACTATGTTAAGTCAAATTAAATGTGAAAATGTCCCAAAGTGAAAAATAATCTTAAATAAGTATTATATTCTCTTTATTCAAACTCAAGACTAAATCAAACAAAAACCATTTCCTTAATTCAGGAAAATAGTATTTTACGATTTAAATTTTTTTTAAAAAAAATTCAATGAAATGACTTTAAAAAAAGTTGATTTTTGGACTTACCATAGTCTGGCTCGGGGGGTCCCCAAAACCATATCATGTTAAATGTATTACTCACATCTACCTAGCCCCCCCCAGCAATTTTCTATATTTGACAGATTACTTACTATCCATATTCAGATCTTATTTTCTACATGTAACACATGTTCAAGACATCTTTTCCAGTTTTCGGGGGGAAAAATTAATACGGCTTTTAAAAAAAAAAAAAATTTTAAAGTCCGCTATTTTAAAAGTTGTATTATTTTGGCATCTTCACCTTTCACTTGGCCCATATAAGTTCTATGTGGTTGAGTTCACAGTGATAAGGTGGCAGCTGATCCACTAATATTTCTTTTTTTTGCCATTTCATTAATGACGAAATTTGTGTAACTATTTTTATTTATCGCCACTTCAATTTTTACTTGTTGTAATAACCCCGTTTAAAACTACCTTTAGGAAATTCAATGTTTTTCTGCTTTAAACCCCGAGTTCAATATTTTTTTTGGGGCCAGCTTAAATTGCATATTCCATTTTTTTTGAATGGAAACTTGCTTTTCCATTACAATAACTCAACTCAACAACCCCCGGTATTCAGTAGATCATCTGCAAAAAGTTTTTGTACATCAGAATTCATGTCTTTGTGATAATCTCCTGTTTTTTTAGATTCAAACAATAAAAACCTCCATCTACAAAACCATTCTTGCTTCCAATATAAGTAAAAATTAGTCTTCGTCCCTTCCCAGATGGAGGTTTTAAACCTGGGGAAAAGGGCCCTTTTTTTTAAAAAAGCCTGGCGAGCAACTGTGTTTTTTCCCCAGCTTGCCAAAATTTTTTTAGCATATATTATATCCCTCATTTATCCAGGTCTCATCTAGATAATATATTGCTTTTCCTTTGCAATTAGCTCTTTCTATCTTTCTCAAATAATCTCTTCTCCATTGGAAAATCTCTCCCTTTCTATTAACAAATATTTACTTTGAAACTTCTTCCACTGGCAATTCAAACCCTTTAAAATTCTCCATAGTTTTACCCCCTTTTTTTGGGGTTTTTATGATTTCCGAGGGCTTAAAAAAAAAAATATCCACAGTCGGTTTTTTTTTTCCCTAGAGAAACCATGAAAAAACATCTAATTGCTTGCTTTGTGTCATCTGTTATCTGAAGTTCTTTTTTTCCTGGTCGCTTTTTGGTGGCCTTTTTACCTCCCTTTTTTTTTTGTTTTATAATTCTGTAAACGTCCTTTTCCAACTCCGGTCATAAAAAAAATTTTTCAACTCATCATCTACACTTAAATCACATTTATGCTCATTTTTGATATAATCGAATATATTTTTAACAATAGCTGTTGTTAAACAAGCTATTTTGTTTTAAATGTATCACTTTCTGGACTATAACAGGTAGGCAGTAACAAAAACCCCCTTGATCTGCTTAATAATGACCGTCGGTCGTCATTAGGAAGGCAGATTGAATTAGGCCTAACAACTTTCTGGAATATATAATTTATTCAAATATTTATTTTAGTTAAGGAATGATTAATATTTAAATTTATTTACATTATTTTGTGTTGTTCTAACAAATAAAAAAACGGGGAAAATTAAATCGTGCAATCGTATACAAAAAATTTCCCCTAAAATTTTTTTAAAAAAACGCTTGCAATGAAACAGTATAATTTAGGATTTTACCATTTTTTAAAATTATCGATCCCTTTAAAAAAAGCCATTAATGTACCTACATCTAATCTACTACATAAAAGTTAGTAGTTTCCTCCTCTAAAATTTTGGGTTTAAAAAGGTATGTATTATATGCCACATCCATAAAACCCAAAAAAACTAGATATTATAATTTTAGTCTCTTTGTTCTACCAACATTTTTGTTTGTTAATGTTTCTCAGAGCCCCAGACAATTAAAATTTACATTTTCCCACCAAAAAAACTATAAAAACCCCTTTTTTTTTAAAAAAGAAAAAAAAACAGTAATTTTTTTAGTGAAGATGGGTAAAAAAAAGTCCAATGCATGTAAACCCTTAAAAAGCACCTAAATTGTAACAATAATGAAAACCACATTCTCTTAATTTTAAAAAAAAAATTCAAAAACGTTAGTTGAAAAAATAACATTTTAAATTTTTTTTGAGTAACTACAAATCTCTGAATAGGTAGATATTTTAATTTTTTTTTAACCAAATTTGGTAAAATTTGGGGAAATTTTTTTTTTTTTTTTTTTATTTGGGGTATAAAAAAAAACCTAAGGACACTAAAACAAAAAATATCCTTAAAAAAAGAACCATACTTAACAGGCAGGGTTGTCTTTAGTAGGATATGCCAAACCCATTTCCCTTTTTTCCCCCAAAAAATTTAAAAAAAACTGCTAGGGGGGGGGACCGGTGGGGGGGGGAAAAAAAATTTTAAAATTTATATTGACAAAAACTTTAAAAAACCCCCATAATCTTTTCCGGGAATTAAAAAAAAAAGGTTATTAGTTATTCATAAATAGCCTTCAAATTTATAGGATTTCTTTTTTTTTTTTTCACTACAATGCCCTAATGCCTAATGGCTCCTTATATTTTCCCCCTTTGTCCAGCAGCAAAAAAGTCCAGAGTTCGATTCTACCCCGGGTTCAAACATTTTTTTAATTAAAGACAGAAGCGCCACATCTGTTTTTAAAAAAATTAAATAAGTAATAAATAAATAAAAAAAATTTTATTGTCATTAATATTCCAAAAGGACAAAAAACAACGTCATTGTACATAGTAAAAACAGATAAAAATAATGTAAAAAAAAAAACCTAAATTCTCGGGCGAAAGAAAGAAAAGACAACATTTCATTCATAAGTGACACTTTGTTTTGTCCCAGACATTATCAATAAAATCATATAAGGGGAAAAGGATAGAATATATTTCAGGACTGATCAAGGCAACATTGTACGGAGCCTTGCAGTTTTGATCAGTGGCGTATGGTTTATGTTAGAAGTTTCGATTAGATATAAATTTATTAAAAATATTAATTTTAAATCGTTCCAATTATGGTGATCCTTTTAATTTTAGTTTATTAAAATATTGATTCAGTACCATACAGTTATAAAATATTTTAGTTCTAAAAAACAAAATATTTTTAGTATATTGGTTATTTAAACAAATTACTTTTTCTCCTATAAATTTAGAATAATGTGGGCCACAAATTAATAAAAAAGACAAAAACTGGGGGATACTTTTTATTATATACGGTACACAAAAATAACATAAAATATTAGATATAAGGCAAAAATAAAAAATTATCTACCTATTCCTAAGATATTATACAGTGTCTATAGTTCCATCAAATGGAAAATTTTTCCCCAATTAATTCGGGTAATTTTTTTGGCAAAGGTTTTGCTTGAAAAATAATGCCAAATAATGCCATACAGGGTGCCACAGATCCGGAAAATGATGGGGATCTCTCGGATACCGTAAGAGATATGAAGTCGGTTAAATTATGGCAAAGTTGTGTATTTACGTAACTAACCATATCCACTTTAGAAAGTTTGCATAATTCCGGTACTCGAGATATTCAAAAAAAACGAAATTTGCCGGTTTCGTTTTTATTTTTTTCTGACGTTATTTAAAGAGATATGGAAAAACAAAGATACTTTCTCGCGGGTCACTTTTAAGCTCGTAAAATTATGAGACATGATCCCCAATAAATTGGTAGAAGGAGGTCTTATAGCAGGAAGGGCAATGGGCTAAGGCTGCCTATATTTACATCAGAGGAGAATTTTATAATGAAGCATCAAATATGCAAGTGGCCATAGCTGAGGTAACGTGAATATTGAAGGTATTTACTAAAATGGTTTTGAATTTAATAAGTTTAGTTTATCAGAAGTTTAATTTTGATGAGTGTATTAATAAATTAATGGATTAAAGGAACTAGTAATTACTGTGACTGTAGCAAACAATATCTTCATAAGTTTGCTTTAAGTAAATAGATTATTATTAATATAATATAAATCATTATAAAATTAAACAATATATTAAATTTTTTTATTTACTCTTTAAAAGAGGTCAGATGAAACCTTGATGATTACTCTTACCCAATTCAAGTTGAATTAATTTAACTATGTTGGATTATTAAAGCAGGGCAACTAATATTTTTATTAATACTTTGTAAATAGAACATATTGTTCTGTAAGAACAGGGTTCGTCATTTTTACAACTTCCTTACTGCCAGCCGGGTGTAAACAAACATTTTTTCTGACGTTATTTAAAGAGATATGAAAAACAAAAGATACTTTCTCGTGGTCACTTTAAGCTCTTCAAAACAGAGTTAAGAGATTTTCCGCACGACGTTTCGTTTTCGTTAAATCATCAACTTATTTTTTTAAATACAGACCTGGTTTTATTTTATTTTTTGAACCCTTATTATTCCAATAACAAAAATGTATAACACTTAATATTTCTTAACAAATATGAAACGCCCCTATAAGAAATGTTGTGTGCTCCTTTTGTCTAACTCATTGTCTCTTATGAAAAATTTTCACAATATGCGTTTATTTAACAGAAAATATTAAGTGTTATTCATCATTGTAATTGGGATTATAACTGCTTCAAAAAAAAAATGAAATGAACAAATGGAGTGCCGATTTAAAAAAATAAAGTTGATGATGGTTTAACGAAAAAACGAAACGTCGTACCAAAAAACTCAAACGCTGTTTTGTAGAGTGGCAATGAAAAATTTTCTTTTATTTTTCCATATCTCTTTAAATAACGCCAGAAAAAAAAAATAAAAAAACGAAATCGGCAAAATTTTGGTTTTTTCCGGATATCTCCGGAAGCACTCGGAATTTTACAACTTTCTAAACGGCATGTTGTTAGGCACCTAAATGCGCAACTTTTCAATAATTTAACCGGCTTTACTTTTCCGGTTTCCAACATCCCCATGCATTTACTTGAATCTGTGGCACCCTTGTATAAGGATGATCACATGATTTTTTTAGCTGTCAATTTTGTTTTTTTTTCAGAAAATCGCAAAATGAAGCATTATCTTTCAAAATTTCGAAAATTGTATTGGCATGTTGCAAAATATATTTTGGGGACAGCTAAATTGATTTCAGCACTCGCTGTGGTCAAATTTTTCGATAAATCATACACCCAATTATCCATGGATATGTCTTCATCCCTAAAAGTTAATTAAATTAAAAAAATAAATACGTGAAAACACTTAGAAAACTTTTGCCGATTTTGTAAGACCATATTAATTACATACTCTTTCACTTTCCTATGGGAGTCTCAAGTAAAGTGGAGTCAGAGCAAAATACAGTTATATTAATTAAGTTAAAAAATGAATAGGTCAAAGATGTACTTGTTTTAAACATAAAAGCTCAAACATCATTAGATAGACCTACACCAAAAAATGATGTGCTTTAAATCAAGAACCAAAGTTTACGAAGATTCGTAAATATAAAAAACAACGTTAACAATAATTTGAATGTAATAGTCTATAATAATTACCATCCATGAACAGATTGATTGTCAAATATATGATGTAAAATTTTTGGGATGGCCCAGGCCTTAAATATTTGCTATTGTTTGCCTTAATCAAAATCGTGGATCAAAATGGTCTGAGCATAGCACAGGGTGCTTTGGTAAATGTTGTCCCTCTTCAATTCCCACAAGAGAAAACCAAATGTTTCTTGTTATAAGATCTGAGGGAAATCTAAAATATTAGAAGATCCTTTTGTATAATGTATAATTTTTCCCACAATATTATAAACCTCCCTCACAAACTAATAAATTCGATAATATTCTAATAAAATAAACAAGTAAAAATGCATAAAAAACCCTTGTCTATTACTTTCCTTCAGGCTATTGTAAATCTACGCCACTGACCTTGGTAAAACTTTGCCAAGCAAACAAAACCCTAACTTACAAAAGACACATTTCGTGAAATAGTCCAATTTTACACAAAACACATTCACGCACCTTTTTAGAGTTTTTAATATAAGTTTTAAATGTTTTAACAATAGTTTTAATAAAAACACCAAAAAATAAAAAATCCAGGCAACGTCGCACTACACCTAATCAGGTTCATTCCATTTTTCAAGGACCGTTGTAAAATCTACGCGCGGGGGAGGGGTTGCCATATTCCGCCTGCGAAATTCCTTGGCGGCGAAATGTAGAAATTTGGAAACTTATTTAACCAAATAAAATAAAAAAAAAAATGGTTTAGTAGCAAAATTATTTTTAAAATTTAAATTTTTTAAAGCCAAATCTAGTAATCTATTTATTTTTATCCCCATTTTTTATTATAAATATAGAACTAAAGGCAATTTTATTTAGAAATGTTTAAATTCACTTCAAGCTGGCAACAGATTTTATCAATTTTAGTTACGCGTTACGTCCTTTTCCAATGTCTAAAACGTAAGTTCGTGTTTTCGGGGGGTTTGGGTTGCTTAATAAATTAAATTTTTTTTTCCCCCTAGTCTGGCCATATTTTTTAAATTCAAGGAAAAAATTTTAAATTTGGCCAAACGGCAACTCCAAAGCCTTCTTAATGATTTGTTTTTTTCATAAATTTAAAATTTCTAAAAAGAAGACACGAAAAAAGAGTTTAAAATTTGGGGGGTCCGGGGGGGGTAACCTTTTTAATAAATGGTTTTATGAAAAACCAGAGAGGGACCCCGGAAAATATTTGGTGGTAACTGATGGGGGAACCTTTCAAGATCAAAAATTATGAAAGATCCTAAAATTTGAAGGCTTTATGAAACAACTCAAAGGGGCCTTTTATTACTCAGAGGGAATTAAAATAGCATCAAAAATGCAAGTGGCCATAGCTGAGGTAACTAATAATATTAAGGTATTTACTAAATTTGGTTTGAATTAGACAAGTTTAGCTTGTCGAAAATTTAATTGGGGTGAGTATTTTCTCATTAAATTTAATGGACAGAACTAGTACCCTGTCAGACTGTGACCCTCATTCTTCATGGTTGTTTTAAGTAAATATTTATTTATTTTAACAGTAGGGGGCCCATTATAAATTTCTACCAAAAAAAATACAATTTTTTTTTTCAATTTTTAAAAAATAAAAAATGAAATGAGATTACTCTTAATAAACAAGTTGGAATTATTTTAACTATTTTGGGTTAAAAAGCAGGGCAATAATATTTATTAATTACTTTGTAATAGAACATTGTTCTGTAAGAACACCGTCATTTCAACTTTTATTGCCAGCCGGGGTAAACAAACTTTTTATGGTAACAACAATTTTCAATGATGCACTGTCATCTAATGAAAGGGGTGGCTGCCCCTTTAACTCTGACCTTTTTGAAGATTTTTTTGGCCTTAAGAATATTAAAGGGAAAGAAAAGTCTGGAATTAGCGGGGAAAATAAATTTTTACAGAATGCAAGAAAAGTAAAATGGATGACTAGCTCCTCAGGATCTCTTATAATAGTTATCAATACATAAATTAAACATTGTACCAACTCTAAAGAAGCAGGTTGAAGTGGCGATACTTCTATGACTCTATCCGCATATAAGTTTGAAATATAAATAATTTAAGTTGCTGTACTAAAAACGTAAAGAAATTAAATTTAAAAATTGTCATTAGTGAATTTTTTATTTATGAAAAGTTAATGAATTTAAAAACTTTGGTTGATCCCAAATTTATTAGTGGCCTAACTCATTGACTCAACAAGCTAGTAATTTTTACTGGTAAATGTTTGGGGGGTTACTCCCACAGAAAACACCATTTGTCTGAAAATTAAAAAGTGCTCCCTTTTTTTTTTTAGATTTTCTTTATATTTTTAAAATCCCAAAATATAAAACTCATCAATAATAACCAGTTTTTTTTTAATTAAATTAAAAAAAAATTAAAAAATTCCCAAAAGTTTTTTTTTGAAAACTCACTTTCTAGCACACATCGATGCTATGGAGAAAACATGATAAAAGACCTGTTTTATGTTTTTGGATAAAATTTTGTAATTTAATTTTTAACTTCTTTTCTCAATAATTTTTGCAGTGATGTTCAAAAGTTAATATATTTTTTTTTACTTTTTACTTTTGAAATATTTTTCACGAACTATTCATGTTTGCTATAGTTATAGTTTTATATCTGGCGTATTAACAGCAAATAAATGTTTTGTAGTGGTCAAGTTTTAATTTTTAAAATGGTTGAGGGCTTAATTAATGAAAATCAATGAAACAAATTTTTTGTTATTGGTATTATGATAGTAATATACCAGCACTTATTATTCTTTTTTTAAATTTACATTAATAAGAATGCACATCCTTGTCATAATTCATCTTGTTATGAACATACAAAAACTTAAATAAATTAACTATAAGGCCAAAAAATTGTCAAATAAAATATGACTAACAAAGATTCGAAATATTCTACAAGGCAAAAGTGACCAACATGTCAATGACTTAAATAATTTAAATTAATCAAAATAAAAACTTAAAATTGGGAGTGTAGCCTACCTTTTTTCTCTTATTACGAAAAAAAAAATCATTTTGCCGGATAGAATACCAACAGTCATCTGAAAAAAATGTGCTCCGCGAAGTCAGTTAGTACACAACTTAATCTGTTTCTTCTTCGGATCTACTTACAGGCATTTTTCTGGAGACCTGGAAAGCTGCACATGTGCAACCTATCCCCAAGAAAGGATGCAAATTCTTCCTTCAACATATAGACCTACATCTCTTCTTTAAGTTTTTTGTAAGGTAATGGAAAAATTTATTCATTTCCTATTTGGAAAAACACAATATTTTACATGAAGACAGTATGGTTTTTGTCACATAGGTTCACAGCTGACCTTTTTTTCTTTTGTTTCACACAACTGAAACAAGCCCCTTGAGTTTCTTGGTGAATGATGGACTCCTTAGCAAACTTCCTTCCTACAGTCTTTCCCCCAAGCTTTTTTTCTTGGCTCTCGAGTTTTCTTTATAGTCGACGATTATCAGTTATTGTAGCATTGGTCATTCTTTTCGCTTCTACCAAATTAATGCTGGGGTGCTCCAAGGCTCATCTACAATCGATCTTCTCATTTCGCCGATCAATCCTATTCACAGTTTTGCTGACGATAGTAGCCTCCACTCTAATATTCAATTTCTTAAGTCACCTGTAAGCCTGATTTGGAAAACAAGCGCAGGTCAATGCCGATATCTCTTTCACAATACCTTAAACTTATCTTATCCAGTTTAATGCCTCCGAAACACAGTCATGTTTGTAGTCGCGGAAAAAGATTGCCGCTGCTCATGAATTACATTGAGCGGCCAGGTTCTACAAAACAAAAAGTCTTTTAATCCTGTTAGTGTTACTTTTAAGAATAACCTTAACTGGCCCAAACAGATTATACCCATAGCCTCAGCAGCTCAAAAAAGCTGATTCTTTTTTCGAGTCAGAAAGTATTTCTCTCCCTCTAATTTGTACTCTGTATGCATCACAAATCAGACCCTCTTTGGAATATTGTTCTCATGTCTGGGGAATGACGTCTCCTATAATTCTTGATTCCATTTAAAGAATAGCTTATTAATGATCCCACGCTTACAGAAAGGCTTCCTTTGCTTGCTCACGGACGGGTTGTAGGGGATCTGTCGCTCTTTTATATGCATTTTCACAGCTTCTGCTCCGAGGGGTTGCCCAGTATAATTCAATTTTCGATTTCAATTTATTTATTCATGTTAAAATACAAAAGTATTATCATACGTCATAGAGAGAACTTACTAAATAGTTAAGAAAATTTACAAAACAAATTTTCTATAACCTACTAAGACTACCTAAGGATTTACAGAAAGGAAAAGGACCTTCTCTGGCATCTCCAAACAGAACAAAAGAACGTGGCTGGCATTACCAATACATAAAAATAATTATTTGTTGGCAAAGTAAAAAAAATTTATCAATAACTAATGTATTTCAAAATAAACCATAATAAAATAAAGTAAACAAATAAGAAAGCCACCCAGAAATTTATACCCACCCGCTCCATTTAAAAAACATGACACAAGCAAACTTGTTTATTAGCCCTAGTCCCTTAAAATTGAGTTTTTTTTTAATTTAAGACATTACATATTGAATTTCGCTATTTCCTATTTTTTAAAATTAATTCCATTTTAATTTTGTAGGCATACCAAGCTGGATTTTTAGGTAAAAATGCTTGCGGCTCAGGATATGATTTTGATGTATTTATGCATAGGGGTGCAGGAGCTTACATATGCGGCGAAGAAACTGCATTAATCGAATCTATTGAAGGTAAACAGGGTAAACCCCGATTGAAACCACCATTTCCAGCTGATGTAGGTGTATTTGGTTGCCCAACCACCGTAACCAATGTTGAAACTGTTGCTGTTGCACCAGTAAGTAAAATTAAATACAAACGTTTTATATTTTTGTTAGAGTAACAAAAAGGTGTTTAATGTAAAAAAATATATGTGAATCAAAAGGAAATTGGTAAGTCTAAATTGATAGAAAATTTGGTTGAATCTATTTAGAAAACCTGTAGTATACATCCATCAATTTTTTTAGCAACGTGTGTACGCTAACGGTATTATTGAATGAATTTGGTTTAATTAATAGTAGCTAAGAGTATAAAATTATATTTTTAGGAAACGTCAAATAGTTACTTTTGGAAAGGAATTGTGCAATGTCTGTTTTACTTATAAATTACTGATTTGTTTGTAGTTTTCTAGTGATTTCTTTGCATCTTTTGTGGTTTAAGATTACTTTTAACGTTACGTTACACTAGCGCTGTTTCATTGTAGTTTTCGTAATATAAATTCAAATAACACTGCAATAAAATATTTAAAATATACACATTATTAATTTATCCTAAAGATACTAGTAATACTAGTAATTAGCATGGAGGAAGTAATTAGGTTAGGTTAGGTTTAAAGTGAATGGACCTTTTACGCCATCCACCGCGACCGCTCGGTCTATTGTGGCTCACACCTTTTTATATTTCTCCCAATAGGATTAGACTTCTAATTATTCCGATATCAAACTGGGAGAGAGCTCTTTCATCTCCCTTTACTCATGCCGCTACCGGACACAAGCACAATATGTGTTCTGGTGTCCCTGCCTCTTGGAAAGTATGACGTGCAGACGATTAGATTCGTCATGCCCTCCTCTCCCGGTATAGTGACGTGGGTAGCTACCAGGTCCTTGTTACAGGAACCAGATCCGGCCTTTCCCTATGAAAACGGTTCTATCCGCTTTCTGTTTAAAGCCAGGGAACCCTTTTCCCTATAAAAGCAGTTCTGTTCGCCTTCTGTTTGGATTCAGGGATTTCTTCCTAAGCACCTGCTTGTTCGGGATGGATTAGCCCTTCCCCGTGAAACAGGCGCGTGTGACTTCGGGGGCACCTTTCGAAACGGATTTATCGCGCATTACCGCAGTAACGCTAGATACTCCGAGAGGTTGCCCTGTATCTCAAAGACACCTGTTTAAGGCACAGGGTGTCATTCACCCATCAGCACGGTATGCTAACACCTTGAGATAAGCCTTGTGTTGGTCTTAGCTTCGGATCCCGTCTCATACGCTAGCGGCTGGAGTTGCGATAACCGGCAACTCTAGCGCATGTTACAAAAGATCGTACTCGACCCAAGCACGACCTCGACATACGAACACAGCGGTAGGAGAAAGTAATTAAGCAGACATTAATTCGGTTTAAATCACGTCACTGGTCATAAAAGTGCTTTGCGATTTTTTTATAGTTCCACCGATCTTGCTGGAATTACCTTTCAAAAGATATCATTAGTTTGATACATTCCTTTTTAAAAATATTAAGATATTTATATAGAAGTGGGGCTTTACTGTTTTTGGCCATCTATCTATCTATCTATCTATTGTATCATAGTGAGTTCCCTCGCTGGGGCCCTGAGCACTGAGGCCTAAGCCCATTATGCTCTACTCCAACCCTTAAGCATACACAGGTTCCGTCACCCTGTACTGTCCCTTATGTATGCATTCCTTTTTTACACTGATATGGTGCTGCTCTGTTTTGCTTTCTAGAGCTCCCAATTTCCTCGCTAGTGATACAGTCCTGTTAGTGGTAGGAATCTTCTGTCATTTAGGTCCAGCCATGCCGTACCCAGACATTTCACCCTGATATGCCCTAGTGTTATAATCTCTAAGTACATGTATGGCGTCCTCTGTTCCCTCTCCACACCATCTACATGTACTTGTCTCGCTTTTTCCTATCTTGTTGAGATAGTGTCTGTTTCTACAATGACCTGTCAGTATGCCTGTCAGGTTTCTCATTTGTACCCTTGAAGTCCTTTATGTTTATCGGTAGGTCCTTCCATAGTTCTTCCCCAATAATAGCCTTGATTTGCTTGGCTATTTTTCTTTTCCAGTTCTCTATCCATGTTGCTATCTCTGTCATATCTGTGTTTTCCACGGTATATCGAGGTCCATCGTCCTCAGTTCCCAAATTGGCGGAGTTTGTCAGCCATTTCATTCCCCGGGATCCCTTTGTGGTTCAGGACCCATTGCAGGGTTACTCTGGCGGTTTTTGTTAGTTTATTAATTGCTTCCCGGCATCTATTCGTAAGTTCTGATCTGTGCACTGTATTTGTTAACGCCCCGATCACTGCCTTACTCTCAGTACATATAGTTATTTTTCCCCTGTATCTTCTATTAAGGCAGTATTCTAAATTTTTGGTCATAAAAAGTCGAAAAATGAGGATATTAACATTTTTTTAAAATGTTCTGCTCATCATCGGTTTTATGATAAAAAATTGTTTAAAACTATAAAAAACAATGATTTTAGGAATATTTTAAAAGTGAAAATTTAATTTTTTGACTAAAGATTTAAGGTCATGCCTTAAATTTTTATTATATCTATTTTTTTTTGTTGTTGCACATCAAAAATAGAATAATTTGAAAAAAGAAATTAAAAAATATCAGTTTTTTATTTTTTCCAATTTTTTTAGAAAAATATTTTTTTTAATGTTCTACTCGCCATTGAATATAAAATTTTTGATATTTTTAAATATGGTAAAAAATTTTAAAATAAAAAAATCGTAAAAATCCAATCCAATACGAAATATTTTCTGATAACCCTCAAATTTGCAGTCAAAAATCAATATTTTGAATTTTTAAATTGCAAAAATAATTACAAATTAGCAGTTTTTTTTCGATCATTAAACAATTTTGATCATATATCCGATGAAGGGTAGAATAAAATGAAAAAAAAAACTCTCCATTTTGTAAATTTTTCGTTTTTTCATGGCCAAAGACAGTGAACCCACTTCTAAATAATTACCAATAATAATTCCTTTAATTTTTATTAGTTTAACCATCATGATAACTGTATGGTCTTTCAAATAGGGCAGTTAGTTTTATATAGGTTAGCTTAATTTATTCAATTTGTTACCCAAACTTGTAATGTTCACTATCTAAATAAGTAAATGCGTTATTTTTGTAGACCATCTGTCGCAGAGGTGGAACATGGTTTGCTTCATTTGGTAGAACTAGAAATTTGGGAAAAAAAATTATTTAACATTTCTGGCCATTTAAAAAGACCCTGTACAGTTGAGGAAGAAATGAGTATACCATTGAAGGAGCTAATTGAACTACA
>JAHBCN010021028.1:0-14570 GCA_019359885.1 Listronotus oregonensis | reverse complement strand
CTTATAGTGCTAATAATAATGGTTACATTTTTAAGGGGTTAGTGTAAGAAAAGGGTGGTATTGAATCAGACACCACATTATTTACTTTTTTGGTTACCAACTAAATTGGTATGTTCTCAAAATGATAGATGTCACCCACTTGTTAAAGTCATAGTATTTAAAAATTATTTTGTGTAAATTTCTGTGCAATCATCCACGAATGAAATTAATGACCACAAAAATAATATACATTACCAGAACTAACCGAATTAAGTGGTGCTATTTTGTTGGTGACAGAAAAAAAAACATAAAAATTTATCTAGTGACAGGTTTACTATTTAGAAAACACTGTTAATATTTTAAGCTTTACTTCTCCTACTACTCTCTCAGGCATACTTTACGATGAATATGTATTTATTTAATACTAGATAAAAAGCCTGTCTCCGCCAGGCGAGAGACAATATTAAGTAGCCTCTGTCTCCGTAAGACTCCTTCCGTACGGCTAACGATAAAAAAACACTTTTTTGCTCCTATTTTTGTCCCGGGGGCGAAATTCAAAAAACGGGCTTCGTTAGGTTCTAGCCACTGCTAAAGACTACCACTGTGCCAAATTTCATGATTTTAGCTCAAGCCATAACTTCAGAATCATGTGGACAGACAAATAAATATATATACCTACCTACATATAAATATATCCACATTAGGAAAATGAAACAAAGGCCTTTGTGGGAAATCCTTTTGTTTAAATCCCTCGCATCCGTAAATTTAATTTTTAAGGAAGACACTTAATTATCATAACGTGACTCTTATACTTGCGTTACTATTTTTTTCCAATACTACCACCACTGTGTACTATAAGTTAGTTATTTTGAAGATTTTTGCATTTAAACATTAAAAATTTAATTAAAATAGGTAGGTTATTAGGAACTATTGGAAGTTTATTAAAGACAAGTTTTTTAAAAGTCACTGTGTCGTATTGTATCACAAATTCGAAATCAGCGACCCCCAAAACCCACGTATTCCTCAGCGACCCCAAAAAGCCCTTTGTACCAAATCTGGCGTAAATCAGTAGAGATTTGGATATATGGTCCGCCATATTGGAGCCGCTATATTAAATTTTTATGTTTTTTTTTTCTGTCACCAACAAAATAGCACCACTTAATTCGGTTAGTTCTGGTAATGTATATTATTTTTTTGGTCATTAATTTTATTCGTGGATGATTGCACAGACATTTACACAAAATTATTTTTAATTACTATGACTTTAACAAGTGGGTGACATCTATCATTTTGAGAACATACCAATTTAGTTGGTAACCAAAAAAGTAAATAATTTGGTGTCTGATTCAATACCACCCTTTCCTTACACTAACCCCTTAAAAATGTAACCATTATTATTAGCACTATAAGTACACTTTGAAACTTTACCCAAAAAAATAGACCCAAAAGAAACATTTTCTTTTAAAAAGTTGCCAACTCCTATATCACTGATGGGCTTTACCGCAAGTCTAGAGCTGTTTGTTTTGTTAAGTAACGATATAAAAAAGTTTTTATATTCTTAAAACGCATTATCTAACTGACAACATGAATAAAATATTCTTACAAAGACCTTTTATTACGAAAAGTAAACAATGTAACCTTAAGTTAAATTTTACTGTTTTCTTTTTATAAAGAAAAATTTTATACTTTACAATAAAAGAGCTAAGGCCACAAATTCTTTTACAATAATATTTAACTTCTATTGTGTTGTAGCACTTTATCCTAGCGGGTATTTACAAAAAAAACACATGTTTTTTAATATGAATAAGTTTTAAGATAAAGTGTAAATATAACATACAGGGTGTCGCAACCAAAATGAAACAAAGGCCTTTGTGGAAAATCCTTTTTTAATCCCTCGCAACCGTAAATTTAATTTTCAAGGAAACACTTAATTATCATAACGTGACTCTCATACTTGCATTACTATTTCTTTCCAATACTACCACCACTCTGTACTATAAGTTAGTTATTTTAAAGATTTTTGCATTTAAACATTAAAAATTTAATTAAAATAGATAGGTTATTAGGGACTATTGAATGAGTTTGGATATATGGTCCGCCATATTGGACCCGCCATCTTGAATTTTGTTTAATCTGATTTCGGAATCATGATCAGCGACCCCGTTGGTTTTTCTTTATTTTTGACCTGACAAAAAGTTTAATTTGTCAAGAGCAACGATCTGGGATCCCCAAAAAATTTTAAGGACTTGTTCCAGTTGTGTGAGACAAAGGAAAAAAAATCAGCTGTGGATCTTTTGTGACGGAATCCTTTACTGTCTGTCATGTAAGATCTTGTTTTTTCAGATACTTCAAGATTTAGGAATTAATGAATTTTTCCATTACTTTGCCAACAACAGAAAGAAGGGATATAGGTCCCCTTTTTAAGGTTTGCAGAAATAAAGATGACAATATAATTAGTAAGCATTTTCCTTAAAAATTAAAAAACTTTCAAGGATAATATATATTTTATAATATATATATATATATTTTTATATATATTTTATTTTATATATTATATATTATATATATATATTATATTTTATATATTATTATATATATAATGTATAAAAATATAAAATATAAAATTTTTTAAAATAAAATATATTTAAATTTAATCAATGAATTGGTTAAAGAGACAAAAAATTATTATGTTGATTTAAAAAATATTTCCGTAAGAAAATTTATGCATTTAAATTACAAGGCTTGTTAAATCATCTAATGTCACATGTTCTTGAGGCTTCACCCACTCGCGGTTTTAGGATTATCCAAATTTTTTACCTAAAAAGTAAGACATGGTCCCACACTAAATTTATAGCGGATGCGATTCGCCTTAAGGGAAACACTTTAGTAAAAAAAATAATTTTGAAATTTGCGAAAAAAAGTTAAATTAAATTTAATCGTCAAATTTCAAATTTTGCAAAATATATATTTTTTTGGGGAATCAGAAATATTTGCATAAGGGTGTATTCTAGTCTTAAGGGGCAAATTTTAGGTGGTTTTCAAAACGCTGTATATAAAAAACGACAAAGATTTTTAATATCTGGTTTTTTATCAGTCGTTTAATTATGTTTAAAAAGTACAAAAAAAATTGTAAAAAAAGTAAAAAATCAAAAAAATACAGACCCGCAAAGACTCAAAAAAAAGCTGCCCCCTGGTTGACACGATTCCACCCTCCTTGATGATCTGAAAAAAATCTTGGTTATTTTTTAGCTTTCGTTGGTTAAGAGCAATTTGCAAAAATTTTTTTTTGCAAAATGGCGGCTATATAAAAAATAGTAATTTCTTTCCTAAATTTTTTCAACTTTGGAAACTTTTCAAAAATAGTAGAATTTTTTTCAAAAAAGCTCTCTTCAAACGATAGCGACATATATTAAGAAGCTCTGTACCAAGTTAAAAGTAAATCGATCCACTGAAACTTGAGATATCATGTCAATCGTTCCGAAAATCATAGTTTCGAAAAAACGCTTTAAGTTTTGAGTCCCGTTTCGGGTAGTCCTATTGTTAGTAATTTAATATAATGTTTTATACTCACATTTTTAAAACCGGCTGTACCTTTAGAAATAATTTTAAAAATTTAAAACTTCTTTTACAGACATGTTTTTTAAAGGGTTCAAACTAAACTTGAAAAATTGTTGAGTGAAAAAAATTTAATGGGCTATGGCTTTAACAAAAACAAAGATTATTGTTTATGGGTTGGGATTTAACGATATTTTTTTTTAATTCAAAAAAAAATACAGAGGATTTGCTTTTAAAATTTAGATTTTTCTCCGGGGAAGCATTCAAAAAATTAAATTTTTTTCCCCTTTTAACATTCGCTTATCTAACTCGTATCCCAAAAAACTACTTAAAACAAATTTTTCATTAACAAACCCAAAACCAATTAATAGCAACAAATACAAACCTTTTGTTATTCTTTACCTTACATAAAATAAATTTGTAACCAAGTCACAAAACTATTTCAACATAAACATTTAATTAAAATAGCCTATAAACATAACAAAACAGTAGGGACAGCTGTTAGTAAATTAAAAGAGAAAGACGAAATCAATAGGACATCAAATTAATGTGGTATAGAATATTCATTGTTCTGAATGTGACATTGTATATGTCGTAGCTGGTGGGATATAAAATCAAAACATTTTATAAAACGCCTAGTCGTTTTATAAAAGGGCGGTTAAGGTTGTCAAATATTAATTATCGGTTCATTATTTTTGCTATCTGGTTACTATTTTATAAAACGACTAGGCGGTTTTATAAAGGACAAATTACTTAGCCAGATTGTTAATCGATAAAGTTTTTACCGTTTAACATTCTGGCGGATGAAGTACTTTAGTCGGTTTGTAAAATACGAATTGTATGTAAAAGTATTTAATAAAATATATTGATACCATAGATAAAGATACATATTTGACAGCATTAAGTAGGTTTAAAAAAATGTCTTTGTACCTATAAGACAGTTAAAGGAATATTTTAATACGCTTTTTTTATGAATAAAACAAATAAATAAAAAATTTATTATTTATTAACAAAAGATACTAAAAATTCGAAGAAAAAATAACATTCTCATATTCGTTTATGTAAATTTGTATAAGCATACTTAAATAAAGAAAAACAAATTAGGTTTTAATTTTTAAAAAATCATTTATTGAAACATGGACCACTGAAACTACACCTACTAAAATGCATCAGCCGTCACAATGTCAAACGATGAATTTCTTTTTAGCGTTTGATAATCTGGCCGAGTACTCACTGTCGTTTTATAAAACGCCTAGTGGTTTTATAAAATAGCTAGCCAGATAGCAAAATAATGAACCGATAATTAATATTTGACAACCTGGCCGCCCTTTATAAAACGACTAGGCGTTTTATAAAACGACAGGTTTTATATTCTGGCTACGACATATATACTATATAGAACAAACTTCCAGGGTTCTAAAACATAGGATTATATTACAAAAAAGACTGTTGACTTAATAAAAATACATGTGCGTTAGCTAAACATACATATCAACCAGGTCATGTTCTTAGTTTTAGCCAAACAAAATTATGGAATAGTGAGAGTAACTATAACAAAAGACTGTTTCTAAAATGGTAGAAATATTTTTACAACCCAAATCTATAAACAAAATAACAGACATTAATGATTAAGTGTCATTTATTCCAATGTCAACTCTAAAAACTAATACAAGCCATGATAACAGTAATTTGACGTTTTCTTATAAGTCAAATTAAATATTTTTTTTAAGAATAAGGAAACAAAGTTTCATTTTTTTTCTTTGATAATTTGCTTTATTATTTGATTTAGTGGCAGTACAAAATTACAAAGTCTCAGGTAATTTATCAATAATCTTACACGACGTGCATTTTAAAATTAAATCTGATTATTTTTATTTTTTAAAGGGAATTTTAATATTTGCTTAAGCTGTGTAATTAGAAAGATCCACGAACACTGATATGGTATGCAGAATTTTATTACAGTGCATTGAGACACAGACACCTACGCATACATTTTATAAAAGTATACAGTGCTTTCATTTCAAAACGAACCAATTCTGTCATCTTTAAAAAAACACTCACCAAAACAAAGAAACACGTCGATTTAGATATACAGGGGAAGTTTAATTTCGTATTTGATAAAATTTTATCGGTCACCTCCTAACCTCCAGTTAACCTCACTTCGATATGTCGGAAATGGCAACCCCCATAGTGTACAATATCATTGTAAGCGGCATGAAATTTTGTTATCCAACAGTACTAAATGTGTGTTAATTAGTTTATCGTGTTCAAATAATTTATTTTATCAAATGCTCAAAATGTGCGCCGTTATTGGGTGAGACAAGCTTGTTTTGAAATTCCTCGGTGACTGGTTTTAGTGTGCATTCATTCCAATTATTATTTTTTGTGTTACCTGCTACAGCACTGCAATAGCACAAGTTTTTAAGACGTTTAGAACCAGTTAAATATTACTGTTAGATTGTCATTTTGACATCGTTAGTTTTAAAATTAAGAATCTTGATTTTAAAATGATGTATACTCTAGCAGAGAGAATAGAAATAATTTTCCTATATAGGCTGAAGATCGATGCGCGCGTGTAGGACCGCCAGAGTATTCAATGAGAGGCATCAACATAAAAAACGTGGGGCAATATCTAATGGAATTGGTGCGTAAGTTTGAAGAAACTTCTGGATCTGTATGCAACAAGAAAATTACTAATGAAAGGTTTTTAGGCGAAGCACGCCAGGTTGAGGTACTAGGACAGTTCGCAATAGATCCGACGTTGTCTATTCCAAAAGTTTCTAAAAGCTGACCAATATTTCTACGGGTCCTGCACAAAATTTTGAAAAAGAATAAGTTTTTCCATACAAAATACAAATTCTTCATGAACTCAACGAAGACGATTTTGATAGAAGAATAGAATTTTGAGAATCAATGCAGTTGAAGAATTGACGAAGACCTCATTTGATCAAAAATATCTGCTTTTCTGACGAATCAACTTTCTTCTTAAATGGAATTCTTAATAGACATAACTGCAGATATTGGGATAATTAAAATCCGCACATATTTCAGGAAGAACATACTCAATTTCCAGAGAAGATCAACGTTTGGGCAGGTATTTATGGAAACGAAATTATCGGGCCATTCTTCTGGAAGAAAATTTAACTGGGCAACTGTATCTGAACCTTTGGAAAATGCGATATAAATTCCTTCTATCGTCCAATCTTTTGAAGAAATCAGGTGGATGAAGTATGGAAACCAGTGAAAATAATTTGCATTTCCAGTAAGATGGAGCCCCCTACCTGCTTTTAGCAGTTCGAGAGTGGCTCACTGAACAGTTTCCAGGCACATGGATAGGCAGACGAGGAAGCCATCGAATGGCCAGCACGGTCTCCAGACTTAATCCCCTTCGACTTTTTCCTCTAGGATTATTTAAAAAAGTAAAGTGTACAAAACGCCACCTGCAAATATTCAAGAACTTAAATGTAGAATTTACACTAGAATGCAGAGGTATTACTCATGACAAACTTTCGCCAACGTTCGCGAAGAAAACAGACTTTATTATTGTCTCTACAATAGAACGGCACATTTTGAGCATATACTGATAAAATAGTTATTTGAACACGATAAACTAATTAACACACATTTTTACTTAAGTCGCTTCTACGTCCATCGATTTAAAGTTTCTTAGTACTGTTGGATAGCAAATTTCATGCCGCTTACAACGATGTGTCACATTATGGGGGTTGGACATTTGACATATCAAAGTGAGGTTAACTGGAGGTTTGAGGTGACACTGATAAAATTTTATCAAATAATGAACAAACTTCCCCTGTATCTAAATCGACGTGTTTTGTTTTTTTGGTGAGTGTTTTTTAAAGATATTTAGGTGGTTCGTTTTGAAAACAAAGCACTGTATTGTTTATTGTATTAATTGACAAAGTAGTAGACTAGGAGGAATTGGCGCATGAGTACAGAAAACTATTCCACCTCAATTTTTTTATACGATCTTCTTTAAATTGCCTTACCGATGACATAAATGCATGTTGCCCTGGGGCAACCTGGTGCCATATTATTTAAACCGAAATTGGTTAAACAATTGTGCAAGAAATCGTTATTTTCCAATCGAAGTAATTTATTTTTTTTTATATTTGTTATTAAAAAAAAATAACAAAGCTCTTATGACTTTTTACGGTAAAATAATATTTTTGGAAATATGAATTTTTAAAGTTCAAAATATCTCAAGTTTGGGTAATTTTGACCTATGAAAAAAATAAAAAAAAAAATATAATAAACATTTATTTTAAATTTTCTATACAATAGTTAATAATATCCTTAATTGATTAAAAAATTTGTCATTGTTTTTACCTGTTTTTTCATTGTTTATTACGTGCGCTTACAAGAAAAATAAAGCTCTTATAACTTTTGTAAAATTTATTTCAGGAAAAAAACTTGTTAAAACAAATTGTAGATAATCTAATTATTAATAAAATCGCTTTTTGCAATTTTGATAAGTTAAGATAAATGATAAATAATGACATTCAGACACAGAGCCGATACAGACTATGGGAAATAGAGAGACGGCAATACTAAAGGTAAGGACGCATACTTGCAGTGGGCGTAACAACCAAAACAGCATTTAAGCAATAAGTTTTTTTCAAATCTTAATTAGGGATATTATATCCTATTGTACAATAAATATTTTTTATATTTTATTTTTTTTAAAAAAAACTGAAAAAAAAGACCCCATTTTTTTTAGCCCCCTTTTTCCCGCTGAAAAAATTTTTTAAAAAAAATTTAATTTTTTTTAATATCTAAAAAAAATTTTAAAAACCGGTTTTTTTTTTTTAAAATGTTTTTTTTTTTTTTGGAAGGGTGAATATTATCATGATGTACGGGGGGTAAAAAAAGGGGTGCAAAAAAAAAAATTTTTGCCCATTTCAGTGGAAATTTTTTTTTTATCGTTATAATATTTGGGTTTGGGTTTCCAAGGGCATATCAATATCTCTAGACGTTTATGCCTTTTTAAAATTTAGGACCTCTGGGTTTGCGATACATTTCTAAACGTATATCTCCAAAAATATTAATTTTATCGTAAAAAGACCTTTTTTATTTGTATTTCAATATAGGATATAAAAAAAAATGTCCGGTTGGAAAATAAAAATTCTTTACAATTGTTTAAACCATTTCGGTTTAAACAATATGGCACCAGGTTGCCTTATGGCAATATGCATTTAGATCATCAGTAGGGAAATTTAATGAGGATCGTATAAAAAAATTGAGGTGAAATAGTTTTTGGTACTCATGCGCCGATTCCTCCTAGTCTATAAAGGCTATACAATTTAATTTATGATAAATTTATAAAACCTCTCTAGACATGCAAACAGGGTATTTTAAATTAGACATTTGACTTTCTAATATACAGTATTGATTAAGTTTTAATTTGGATGTATAAAAACGGGATAGGACATTTCAGCGTCGCCGTCTTGGCGTGATCATTTCGACGTTGCCGTTGGGCGTCAAGCCTAGTCGCCGTCGGCCGTTTTGACGCTGGCTATTTCGGCGTCAAAGTTTATTGCAGTTTAGAGAGGTAACTGGTATGATAAAAATTACATTTGGAAATTATAAAATTGTTTTTTTGTCCGAATTAAAACCTGAAAAAATAACTATTTGAAAAAATATTTTAGTTAAGTTGTCTAAATTTATTAATCGCATAAGTATTTATATTCAACCCACAAAACTTATTTACCTTATATAAATTAAAATAAAGAATTAGGATAAGGTAATTATGTGCTAGTCATCTTAATCGGTCGTAAAATGCAATCATTTGCGTCCTTGTATTTTCTTAATTTCAATGGTAAAGAATCACCTGCCACATGTTGTTCGAGGTACATATCTCGACCTTGTAAAGGGCTGACGCAAGCTATCGATAAATTTCCATATGGTGTGTTAGAGCTAAAAAATATTAAGGCTTATCACGACGCCGAAACGGCCGCCGGCGATTTGGCTTGACGCCGAAATGTCCACGCCAAAACGGCCACGCCAAGATGAGTCAGACTCATAAAAGATCCCTAGAAAAAGCATTATAAGGCAATAGTAAAAAGGCAAATTTTGCCAGCCGGCACCATCATCAATTAAAAAAAAAACATGTACAGTACCATCTTGTAAGGACTATTCAGAGCCATATCTCAAATAAAAAAATATGAAATAGTCATCTTATGTATTTTCTTCAGTAGAATTTAACAAAATAGTTTAGAACATGGTATAAATTAAAAAAATATATATAACAATAATAAAATTAACATTTTTACAATAGAACCCAATAATTTTTGTGTTTCTTTATGACAGCTAGACTAGGTTTTAATAGAAAGTATTTTATATTTATTTTTAGTAACAACCGAAATATTTTAATTTATATAAGAAATTTGTGATTTAAATTCGAAAATAGAAAAAGACCACAATAAATACCTTAAATAACAAAACACAAAAAGTCCATATTTTGTCAAAGTCTTTACTTTAATCAATATGTATTATGATTAGTATTTACCTCTACACCTTAGATAACCTAACTTTAGATATGTAATCGCAAATCGCATTTATGGCAAGTTTACGCTAGCGTAAGGTTATCCTGCATGCGTATTTAAAATAAAGGAGCAGTGTCGGTCTTAGAAATTTATATAAATCAATAATAATTTATATTTATAAAATATATTTTTTCTAATTTTGACATTTAAAGTGACACTTGTCAAAACTTATTGACATTGCGAATATCTTAGTTTTCATAACTACTTACAAAAAGTAAAATTTTTCGCAACTGGTGATAAAAAGTAAGATATTTGACAACGTCAATGAGTGTTAAAAAGTTTTTATATTTTAAACTTGAATTAAAAAGAACTATATTATATTTAAAATTAGAAAAAATATCTTGTGAAACGCATGGGAAACACTATTTTTTAAATTTTACTTTTTCTCTGCTCGTTACAAAAAAATAGCACTTTTTCCAACTGGTTACACAAATAACTTTTTTTCTATATTTAGATACTAATTTTTTTAATTTTGCATTTCTAGGGTTTGTTTCAAGACCCAGTCTTTGTATCGCCGTTAAACAGTTTTAAAACTGTTAGAATCGATTAAACGCGTAAGTGTTTCGATAGCAATAATAAGATATTAAAAACAACTTAAACGTATTTATAAAAAACGAGCATACATTTTCTAGAGGCAGCCTTGCAGTTTGGCAGTGCGAATAGGCGTGCGAGAGAGAAAAAAGAATCATCGTATAACCTTTCTTTGTGGCTCCAACGTGTCGATTGATCGACGAGGAGAAGCCGACCAGTTAGCACGTAGAGCGGGATATGTATACTCCTTCCACCGACCAATGAGCACGTTGGAGGGAGAGAGAAAGGTTATACCGCTATTCTTTCTCTCAAAAAACAGATTAGAAATTTTTTTATGAACAAAAGGAATTTATAAATGCTACCACTAAATAAGATGGTAAAACCTGTTTAGCATCTATAATTATATAGAAATTCTACCACAAATCAGAAAATAAGTCAGTCCAAAAACTAAAAAATCTTACACAAGCGGCCAGTACGGAACTGGCCGGCGACAAACTGTAAATAAAATCGGTCTGCTCTGCGCATGATTTAAGACCCTAAGCGATGACTACCGCCACAGCGCACGGACAAATTTTTTCGCCCATAAAATCTCACTTTTGAACTGCGCATCTGATACCTTGCCGGTCTATATGGAGGTCAGTGCTCTACACTTAAACAAAATATATTTTTTATTATGGCTTTTCAAGTATTGTTATCTTTATAAATACATTCTGTTGCTACTAAAAATAAATACAAAGTCTTCTTATCAAATAAATCAAAAATGCTTTAAAAACTAACCATAATAAAAAGGTGTTCCATTTAAGAAATGTTAATGTTATGTCGTATTTCTTTTGTTTTAATTAAAAATTATTTTCTTAGGCGTTTTTCAGGATCTTACGAGAAAAAATATACAAGATGCCATTTTTTTTAAATTATAAACAAAGCCATAAATAGTCATATTTATTTCAATATTGTCAGTCCTCGTTGTATGACCCTGTAACAGAAAACCATAAACATTGTGCCTTCTTAACTTTTGCAAATCTTAAGATTTTTTTGATAATAAAATCGCATTTTTGTTTTAGATGCCCTCTAAAATGAAGGGCAGTGGCAGTCACTGTCACATGGTGGAACAGCCCAGTTGGTCTAGCCCCTCAGCTAGTCCTTCGCCGCCACCTCCACCTTTGCCTCCCCCTGTAGCTGCCCGATGGGCACGAACAGAACAAAATAGTGCAGACTCTTGTCCTCATTGTAGAGGAAGGTTAGCGTCCTTACCAACAAGAACCACTTCATTAAGTAGTTATAGTTGTAAAGGTAAGAAAAATAAAATATATATTTTAATTTTTATTATAATTGATAATGTTTATATTAAGTACAGAATGTCCAAACTTTTACAGGGTATCTCCGTAATTTTTAGTGTTATCAAAAAAATGGTAAAATTAAAATTAAAAAAATTTGCTCGCCTAGGAGGTACATTATTAGATTACAAACTTCGAACTAATACGTAACAGTCCTCTGAAAGAGTATTTAGCAAAATTGCTCGTTTACGCTCTTCATAAGAAATGCTATTAGCAATAAAAAATTGCTTGAATCTTTCACTAAACACAGAAAAGTTTGAACTTTTTGGATCAAAATTATTTAAAGAACCCAAAAGTCCAACACATTCTACTTTAGAAACCGAAGCACTCGTATTACCAGATTGTGGAGGAGCCATTTTATATTGCCGTCGAACTAATCACTAGAATTTGCTTAGTTTTTCACTTCAAAAAACAACTTTTGAATAACCGAAAATTTTTACACGTGGTTCTTAACTCACGACTCGTCGCCAATGTTATATTTTGGGATTTAATTGGAAATTATTAATTTGAATAATTTACTTTCATAAATATAAAACACCAATCTAAGTGAGTATTCATTTATTACTAAATATGCCCCATAGCAGCAGTAAATGTTAATGCGTACACATATAGTATAAAAAATATCTATTGTAACGAATTATTAGGGACCTTTAGCACAATATAAAAATAAGGATAATTCTACCAAGATACATTACATAAAAGTTGTCTATTTTAGAATGACCCTATATAGTCCAAGAAAATAGGTCGTGAAATACGAATTTCAGGATAAAACTTGAATTATTGATACAAGTTACTTTGAAGAATCTAAAAACGAACTGAATTTTTTTTTTAATTCACCCCCGGGAAGGTAAAAAAAATTAAAAGTGTTTTTTTTTTAATTTTAAGAAAACGGTAAGTCATAAAAAAAGTTTTGAATAAAAGTTGTAGAATGTAAAATTCTACATAAAAATGATTTTATAACTTTTTTCCTAAAATTGAAATTAACTTAGATAGGGTAGCTAAGTAGGGATGATAACAAATTTAAAAAATCATAAATTATTGGAAAATTAAAAAACTCATTGTGTTTTTTATTATTTATATAATTAACAACTTTAATTCTAGAGAAAATAAATATCTATAATCAAAGTGGTTAATTATATAAATAATTAAAAAAAACTATGAGTTTTTTAATTTTCCAATATATTTTAAAGTTGCTGTATATCCTAGCTTCTAGCTACCCTTTCTAAGTTAATTTCAATTTTAGGAAAAAAGTTATAAAATCATTTTTATGTAGAATTTTACGTTCTACAACTTTTATATAAAACTTTTTTTTCTAGGACTTACCGTTTTCTCAAAAAAAAAACTTTTTAAATTAAAAAAAAAGAATTAAAAAAAATACAGTTCGTTTTTAGATTCTTTAAAGTAACTTATATCAAAAATTTAAGTTTCAACCTCAAATTCGTATTTTACGATCTATTTTCTTGGACTATATTATTTTCTTAGTTAAAAGGGGTCCAGAAAAATGTTTTATGCAAAAGTTTTTTTATAATATATAATATATACTTTATAATATATATTTTTAAATTTTTTTTTTGTTGAATAATCTTCCGTTTTCTCAAAAGGTATACGATGTCAGATAAAAAATTAAAAAGTATATACTTTTATTATTGTTCTTAAACTTATCACTAATCTTGTAAGCCTACTGCAACGGCGGATCCAGGAGACATTTTAAAAGGGGGGGCATAGCTCGGATCTGGGGGATATTTTAAAGGCAATAATGTGTGAAGGATACAAAAGATCTACATATTCTAATTAATGATTACGTGATTATTACGTAATCCGGGATTTTTTTGTGCAAAAATAAAAATTGGCTACCGCTTTACCAAAAATTTTGCGTTAATTTTTAAATTATAAAAACTTAGATAATGTAACCATATATGTATGTATATGTATACACCTTTTATTTTTCAAAACAATTTTAAACATGAGTTAGGGATATGCTGAATAAAATTATGTAAAAAGTGTTTGGAGTTATTACCATATTATATCAAAATGACTTCTGTTTACCAATTATTTTTTATAAAAAAAAATCGTATGATTTTTTAAAACAACTATATTTTTTTATTTGTTGCTATGTTATTTTCTGATAATTAACCGGTACATTTTTTTAACTCTTATATCTCGCCAACTTTTTTTGAACTTTTTTTGACTCCTATCTTGACCTTTTTCTTTTAATTTTCTTTTAACAAACATATTGTTATAAAATTAGTTTTTCTGTTTTTTTTTTCACTTTTGCGCTCCTACGCATACCCATCTGTGGGGGATGCATGGCCCCTATGAATGCTCCGTGGATTCACCCTTGCTAATGGGATTTACCAAATAGATATGTCGTTATTAAAATGAGTAAACATTACTAAAATATTATCATAAAGTAATTATTAAACACCAGAAGAAAAGAAAACTTTATAACCTATTTTTTTAGAGTTACAAAATAGGTTATTTATGCCTTCGGCTTAGCTGTTCGCCGTGTAGAGCAGAATGCCATGGGTAAGAATTTGCTTTTTATAACGAAAGTAAATTAGGCGCCACGGTGTTTCTTCTATATATAGTAACATATTGTTTAAATTGG
>JAHBCN010021027.1:0-14482 GCA_019359885.1 Listronotus oregonensis | reverse complement strand
CTGTGTCACCTAAACACTTCAAAAAATATGATACCACGATAATAAAAGTTGTATTACCATTTGCGGTATAAAAGTTTAAATAGTTAATTTATAATTATTTTGTTTCTTGCCCTTTTTATAAACATACTTAACAAGGTGACATTATGAATGGTTATAAAAATGTTTTATTTTATTAATTATTAACTTTTGAAGTAAAAAAAGTGAAAAATTTAAATATTTTTTTAAATAATTTAATTTTTTAAATTTTAAGCTATTACTATTTTCATCTTTATGTAAGGCATTTTATAATTACTTTTTAATTTTTTTCCCGCCATTTGTTTATAAATTGTTTATAAACAAATGGATTAATTAAATATTTTTATTTTTTTTACCATATTGTTAGCGTAAGAAAATAATGATTAAAAAAATCTTAAAAACAATATTTTATTGTTAATTACCAATTTTTTCATATTTTTAATATTAAAATAAATTAGTAAGGAATTGTCTTTTTTTTAAATTATAATTTTTTAAATGTTAATTAATATGATTGCAAAAAAAAATTTTTGTCAACAATTTATTCATTTATTTATTTAACAATTTTATATAAGCAGTTTTTTTATTTGTTATAGTTTTTGTCTAAAACATAAAAAAAATACAAAAACAGCAACTTGTAACAATATGGCAAAAAACATTTTCTTTGATCTTTTAAAAAACATCTGGGTTTTGGAGCACAACTAAGTCCACGCCTGACTTGATTTGTCAACAAACAAATTGCAGACTATTGCAGATACAGTTTTCGACCTTATTTTATTATTATTATTATTATGTTTAACCATTATAAACAATAAAATATTGTTTTAAGGATTTTTTTTTAATTATTATTTTCTTACGCTAACAATATGGTGATTTTTTTTTCGAAAATATTTAATCAATTCATTTGTTTATAAACAATTTATAAACAAATGGCAGGAACAAATTTAAAAAGTAATTATAAAATGCCTAACATAAAGATGAAATCAGTAATAGCCTAAAATTAAAAAAAATAAAAAGCATTATTTAAATTTTTCACTTTTTTTACTTTAAAAGTTAATAAGTATTGAAATATTTTTTTTAATAAACTTTCATAATGCCATATTGCTGAGTATGTTTATAGAAAGGGCTTCAAGAAGCAAAAAAAAATATGGATTAATTATTTAATCTCCTTTTATGACAACAGGGAACCGTAAAAAACTGTTAATTAACAATTAAATAACTTTTTTAAAAATGGTAATACAACTTTAATTATCGCAGGATCATATTCTTTGAAGTGCCTAGATAACACCAAAATATTTCCAAAAATTTTAATTAATATTTAATGGCATAAAAAATATTTAAAAACTACGCTCACTACAGTGGCGGTGCGCGCATGCCGAAACTGCCACGCGAATTTTCAACGTTAAATTTAAACTATAAATATTGGAGCTACTATTCCGGGAATAAAGAACTTTTGTACTGAAATTTTTTGCTCTTTCAGAAACTTTTATAATATTTGAGCTATCACTTATACATTTTGAGATTTTGCTAAAATGCTGGACGTCTTTTTTTATAGTTTTTTGTTAATAATAATTGTATTTTTTTGCAAGAAAAATCCAAAATACGTCTTTTTCTAGATGCCATTCCGGTTTAACCATCGACCATATTTTTAAAAGACTTGTGACTAATTTTCGCAGAAAATCAACTTCTCGACTAGACTAACTTCTTTAATAATAATTATGAAATCGTACATATAGCAGAGAAAAGGTTACAAAGGAAAATTATCAAATTGTGCAATATATAAGCATAATATGTATCCTAATTTATAAAGCGTACCAAGCAGAAGTGAAGTTTAGTTCAGTATATTTGCTTCCTAAGAAAATAGAACATGGCCCGTTTCGGCACAGTTAACTCGACGCAATAATTCGGCGCTGTTCTTTTCGACGCAAGATGATTTGGCGCCAATAAATTCGGCGCAAAAATATTGTAAAGTATATAGGTTATAAGAAGAAGGTAGTTCGAATTAGAGAATTAACAATTTATGCCTTTTATAATTTTTTACACATTTAGCATCTGTTCAGTCCTAAAACTTACTTCAATAATTAAATAATAACTTCATTAAAAACTGGTAATGGAAACAATCGAAAAATATCAAAATAAGACAAAAAACTCTAACTTAAACGAAACTTCACAGGACCAAATATTTATGACAATTCCATATATTAAAGGAACTTCGGAAAAGATCCGCAGAATCGCGAATAAGTATAATATTAAAACGACATTTAAATCACAATCTACTCTAAGAAGCATTCTTACTAAAACGAGACCAGACAACAATGTTTCAAATAATGACTGTATCTACCAAATTTCCTGTGCATTTGGTGGGGTATACATCGAGGAAATAAAAAGGCCACACGAAGTTAGAATTAAAGAACATAAAAAACGAGGTGAAACGTCGAAGTCAGGAATTGCCGAACACGCTTGGTCAAAACAACACCGCATTTAATGGTCGGAAGCAAAACCTATTCATAAAGAAAACCACTGAAAGAGAAGAAAATTTAAATAAGCTGTAATAATTGTAAACAACCAAAATGTATTTAGCAAGCCTAGCATCGATATTCCGAATATCTGGCAGCCGTTGCTGAACCGTGAAAGATCGGTCAAGCTTCGGTGAGAGTTATCACTTAAAAACGGTTGGAGATACATCACTAACCGAAATGTTGTGTAACAAATAACAAATAAAGACAATGGAAGTCCAAGATTTTAGTATTATTGATTACCTTAAAAGTTTAAAAAGTTGAATACTTTCGAAGACTTTCGGAAAAAACGAAATATTCGCGATTTATTTTTTTTATAATTCTATTTAAATAAATATAAGACATTAAATATTAAAATAACATTTTTATTGCTACCTATTTTGTTCTACAAGACAGTGTTATTATATTTACACACCGACGTTTTGTCCTCGAGCTGCCATCATTAACTTTGTTTTTTTTTAAATACAGCTTTTAGGATCCCAAAACCAATGATGTATCACACTTATTCGAAAAATTCATTTTAATGTTTTCCTACCAAACACTATTCTCTGTCTCTAACACATGATTTCTTATGGAAATTGCCATTATTGTGAATTTTTCGAATAAGTGCAAGAAATAATTATTGGTTCTGGGACCTTAGAAGCCATTAAAATACGTAATAAAAAATCCAGTGCCGTATTAAAAAACAAAGTTGATGAAGGCAGCTCGAAGACAAAACGTCGGTGTGTAAATCTAATAACACTGTCTTGTAGGACAGAAAAAGTATCAATACATTTACATTGATACTTTTTTCATTTTGGTATATGTATTTAAATAGAATCTTTAAAAATCAAAAATGAAATCACGAATATTCGGATTTTTCCAAAAGTCTTCGAAAGTATTAAAAATTTTTAAACTTTTGTGGTAGCATTTATTATCAGCATCAAGTTGCGCAACTTTGCCTCCATTTAATCGACCTCATATCTCTTCAAGTTTCCTAGATCTCAATGATGAGAATCAAATTTGGGACACCCTGTACATATAAAAAATATTATTTCATATTTTTGAGTTTTTTGTTTAAAGTTAATTAATTCATTTTTTTATTACCTTTTTATTTCGTTATTTTAAGTTTTAGATAAAAAATAAAATATTTTTTTTATAAGTAGTAATAGTTTTGTTGAAAATATTTAAAAAAAATGTTGATGAATTATTTACATGCACTAGAGTTAGACCAAGGTTTTGAGATATTTTCCCTTTGACACATCACCGGTGGCTCGTATCATGTATTAATCTATATCACAAAAAGTACTGAACCGATTTTGATAAAATCTTTACTGTTTTCTAAGTTGTGATAAATGTAATTCAATAAAAAAATGGTCACAATTTAATTAATAGTTGTAGAAAAAATTGAGGACAAACAAACATACAAATATACATACAAACACATAAACAAACATCTATACAAACATAGATACAACCATACATACAAACATACATACAAAGATAGATACAAACATAGATACAAACATGCGTACACCTATAAAATTTTGTATATTTATTTGAAAACCTTAATTGATTATCATATAGCAATTTTTTTCCTATTTAACATGTAATATTCTAAAAAACTAAACGAAAATTTAAACTCTTTTTTAAGTTGTTTTCAATGCTAATATAAAAGAAGTAATTTAAATAAAAAAATCTTACAAATAAAAAAATATTATTATAATCAACAGTGATTCTCAATATGGTTGCTTTAACAAACATGCCTATGTTAAAATTCAATAAACAACATAATAAAAATATTAATAGCTTTTTAACGAACAATGATATTAATAAGGGCGATTATTAATCGAGGTTAATTAACGCGCATAGCAAGATCATTAATTGAAAATTAATGCCCGAGTTGTTTGGACGAATGTTTTGTAATTAAATTTTGAAAACCATAATTTTTCTTGAGTTTTTTTGTATGCATTTTAAATATAGGCAATTAAATTGACAAATGTTTTATTGGTTGTTATTTTGTCACAAAGTAATGTAAATAATTAAAAAGTCCAGGGAATACGCCAAAAGAAACTTTATATTATAGTACCGCTTCTGTCCTGGTCTCCGGGTATCTAGACTGACCCTGCTTAGTTCTATTAACTTTTTTGAACTAGCAGATTGCTTGAAGCAGAAAAAATAAATAAACCCCAAAAAATACTCAAAAAAACTAAATACTTATCTACGTTTCGGTGGCAAGTCTTCTACCGTTTTCAAGTTACAAAAAAACTAAAAATTAAATAATAATTAAAATTGTTAAAATTTTAATAAAAATTTTAAGATCGTTTTTAGAATTTTTGACGTCATATCATACATGACATTTTCGTTTCATGCGATCTGGTAGTTCAAAGGGGTCAATAGGACTAAGTAGGCTTGGTCTCTTTACCCCGTGACCAGGAGCAAAGCGATCCTATTGTAAAAAGTATTTTTTGGCAAGGACTTTTCAATTAATTAATTCTTCACAAAAATCCAGAGCATATATATGCAATTAAGGTTATAAATAGACTTATGTTTGTTTGGTGTCAGGGCCGGATTTAACTTTTTGCCGCCCATAGGCTAGTATATTTTTGCCGTCCTAATATGTCAATATTTTTTGGATTCCAGAACAAAAAATTTAGCATTAAAAGAATGTAAACTTTACTAATAATTCTTATAAAAATTTAATAAACAAATTTAACAAAAGTAAATTATACAAAAAATTAAATAACAATTGTTTAAAACAAACACATTTTATAATATAAAAACAAAATATACATTAAAATGGTTAAACAAATATGTCTTTTTTTGAACTACCTATGTATTATTTAATTGTAGGCAAAACCCTATACTAACATTTTTCTGTTAAATCATTAATCGTAAATTTGCCGCCCTAGGCTTCAGCTCACCCAGCCTTTGCGTAAGTCCATCCCTGTTTGATGTATATTTTGCCTATACTATAATCGTTTATAATTAGAAAATCATGCTTTAATGAGGACTTATAATAAATGATTCTGTATAAATATAAATATTTTTTTTAACTTTTTTGACACTTATTTATTTAAATTTAATATTATCTTATAAAAATTTTGCTTCTTTGTTTACTTACGGATTTAGTACTTAATTAAATCTAGCGAGAAGTGTGTTTTCTGCAAAAAAATACTTACAAAACCTCAAAAAATATGACGATAGCTTATTAGGACGCGAAATGCAAACTTAAGGCGTTCCAAATTGCAATCGTTATTATCAAAAAACAAAATAAAAAACAATACATTTCCATTTTTGATGATAATTAAAAACACACAAGAGATGGCGAAAATTGCAAAAAAAGATTCTTAAAAAGGAGGAAATTTCCGATAAAAAAGTCCAAACTTTCGAAGTTTTATCTCCATTATTTATAATTTTAATTTAACGCTGAAAATGGGCCTCCGCGCGACTTTTTTGGTTACGCGCTCGGCGTCAAAACCGAGTACGTCTCATGAAATATTTTTTAAAGGATATTGAATATTTATTGAACATTTTTTAAACATTATTGTATATTCAGAATTAGTGATTAGAAAGCAAACCAAGACCAAGACCAGGGTCTTGGTCTTGGTCTTGAAGGGTCTTGGTCTTGGTCTTGCAAGCCCAAAAGAAGGTCTTGGTCTTGGTCTTGCACCACCCGGTCTTGGTCTTGGTCTTGGTCATGCTGCAAGATTTTTGGGTGGTCTTGCTTTTTTTGGTAGTTATAATTTAAACTAAGCAATCTTAAATAAAATATATATTTTTTTTAATACTTACAAATAAATAAAGATTTTTTGCTTTAAAATTTTAAAATATACCAATTTTAAATTACATATACATTTAAATTATTTGATTAAAAAGGATATTTTAAATGTAGGGGTTAATTTTTTATAGCGCGTCATTTTATATAGGAAATATTTAAATTTTCTTTGAAGAAGATATAAAATTACAATACTGAGTACTCTGACAGAAAAAAACTTTTAATTTCAACAAGATGTGAAATTTCCATGAAAATGATTCTGATATGTAAACATTGGTTTCTAATTAAAAAAAAAGGTATTTAGAAGCTTTTCAGTTCAAGTAAACTTTCTATGTTCAAATAAGTCAAACATTTGCCGTACAAAGTTTGTACAAATACTTTATAAACATTCTGCATATACAAGGTGCGATAGTGCGACAAAGATCGATATATCCGAAACCGTTCATAATGGTAAAAAACTGGATATACAAAAATTATAGAAAAAAGGGCGTAAAATGTAAAATTATTTTCTATTTCAGAATTTTACAAAAAATCCACTACCACTCAAGAAAACTTCCTTATTTTTAGCTTTTAACCTAAAATAGAAAAATTATAGCAAAAAATTCATTTAAAAAAATCCCTTTCCTGTATATTGTGCTGGAAATTCTTGAACTGTCATATAGGTGCAATGTCGACGTAGATGGTTTTTTATATATCATTTTCGGTTTTGACAAAAATGACGTCATCATTATTCTTTTGGCATTGTTTTGACTTTTCCGTCTAAATCGGAAGTGAAATTTAAAATCCATTTATATAAAAAGTATTCCTATATAAAATGACAAATATATTTTTTTATTAAACCATCACTTTTACATTTATATCTTAGTTTAAAGGAGCAATCTAATGATGCTACTTCACAGTTCTTACAGTGTGGCACAAAAATAATGTTTTCCTGGATTTTGAAAATTTTTGATCCAGTAAGTGGCATCACTAGATACCTAATTGAAAAAAAAACATTAGGAATAGGTAGGTAATTTTCAGCTGCTATAACTTTTGTACTCTTAGTTTTTCTCTGTCGTAAACGGTTTTGGAGATATCGAGCTTTGTCGGACCATTGAGTCACAATCTTATTATTTTTGAAACATGTTACTGAACTACTGACCGTTTTTAGATAATTTTATTAAAAAACAAAGTGATCCATTTAATTATTTTTTAAAAAAAACCTGTTACTCATAAAATAATCGCCTTTTTAGGCAGTTCTCGACACATTTTTTGTCATTTTGTATGAAATACCTCTGTATATTTAATATAAAAATTGAATATTATAATTTAAAAAAATGCAAAAGTGCAAAGTCTTGCGTTTGGTCTTGGTCTTCGTAGTAGGGGTATACCCCGGCGGTCTTGGTCTTGCAAGCGAGAAGGGGTCTTGGTTTTTGGTTCGGTCTTGGTCTTGCTGCCAAGACCAAACCCAAGCCGCCGGTCTCGCTCATCACTATTCAGAATATTAAAGAATTTATTTCGTTGAATATTTAACTGGGGGTTAATTTTTTTACAAGTTAGCAATTGTGAATTAACAACATTGTTTTAAACTTTCATTCATTGTACATTAAAAATTTTAAAAAATTTTGTCGTATATTTTTTTTGGTTGTGCTGTCCTTTTTAAATACATATTAACAAAATCACGCCAAAAGGTTTAAAAATTTTAATTTTTGTATTTTAAGGTTTGACAATATTATTTTGATTTTTTATTTTTTTTAAAGTTATAAAACTATTATAAACAAAGGATTAAAATTTATAAAACTTTAATAGCGTAACTTGGTTAGTATGTATACAGGGTGTTACTTAATGGTATTCTAATTTGAAGGAGGCATTCCTGGATCGATTTTAAGTCGAAAAGTTCATATAAACGTGGGCCCTTGTTAGTTATTAAGATACAGGGTGTTAAAGTTTTATTTTATTTTCATTTTTAATACATTTTTCAAAGACGGTTTGAGATGTTCAACTGAATTTTGGCACAGGATATTATGGCATAAAAACAACTTTTCGATGTTCATTTAATTTTTTTTTTTTTTAACCAGTGGCGTAGCTATGACGAATTTTCAAAACAATTTTACAAAAAAAAAAACTACGCCATTGACTTAGGAAAAATTATGGTTTTAAATAATTATCAATCAATTAAACAAAAAATCCCTCTTTCATTTTTGCCGTAAAACTTACCGTTTGGGAGAAATCGTTAATTAAAAAAATGTCTTATGTATCCAAATTGCATCTTGAAAAATTATTATTGAAATAAATCAAGTTAGCTTTGCTCGTTGCCAGGATTGTTGTTTTGTTGTTGTAAACATTATGACACTGACGTTAATTATCATTCTTGACAGTTTGTATTTATTTCTCCTTCGATCTTAAAACGTGCATTTAGCTAGTTAAAAAAAATGGTAATTTATTCTAATTTGGAAATGACACAAATGCATTTCCTTTATGGTCTAGCTAATGGTAATGCTGTGGAGGCGCGGCGTTTGTATCAAGAAAGGTATCCTAATCGCGCTCTCCCAAATAGACGAACATTTATAAACATTCATCGTCGTCTGACTGAATCTGGCAGTTTTAAAGCTAATATTTCCGAGGGAAGGCCCCGTACAGTTAGAACACCGGCAGTGGAGGAGGCTGTCCTGCATGCAGTCGAAGAGGATCCAACCACAACTACGCGAAAAATAGGTATGGCATTAAACATCTGCTACAAGACGGTATGGGAGATTTTAAGAGATTCTTTGTTATATCCTTTTCAATACAAAGGGTTCAGGCATTGCTTCCAGAGATTATGAACCACGTACGCAATTTTGTAGCTGGTATCTCCAAAAGTAACAGAAAATCCCCATTTTGATGCCAAAATATTGTTTACGGACGAAGCAAATTTTTCAAGAAATGCAATAACCAATTTCCAAACAATCATTACTGAGCCCAGGAAAACCCTCATGCGATTACAGAGACACATTTTCAGGAACAATTTTCACTGAACGTTTGGATCGGTATCGTATCCGACCATTTAATTGGACCATTTTTTTACCAGTACGCCTTAACGGACAGGATTATTGTAATTTTCTCCAAAATGATTTGCCTTTGCTTCTTGAAAATGTTCCTCTTCAGTTACGGCAACAACTTTGGTTTATGCACGATGGCGCTCCGCCCACTTTAGCATATTGGCTAGTGAGCATTTAAATAGAGCCTACCAAAATCATTGGATAGGCCGGAGGACCACAATTTTGGCCATCTAGATCGCCTGACCTGAACAGCCTAGATTTTTATTTGTGGGGACACCTAAAAACATTAGTTTATGATACACCAATTGTGACATTAGAAGAACTCAGAAATAGAATTATTGACGGATGTGAAACTATCCGAAGCACGCATGGAATTTTTGAAAGGGTTCGTAATTCAATGAGAAGAAGAGCAGAAGCCTGCATAGAGGAGATGGTCATTTCCAACATTTTTTGTAAATTATGTATGTATTGTATTTAATTGTTATTGCTTTTTGTTCACTAGTTTGTAAGAAAATCGCTAAAAATAAATATTTGAAAAATGTATTTAAAATTGAAAATAAAAGTTTAACACAATCAAGAATGATAATTAACGTCAGTGTCATAATGTTTACAACAACAAAACAACAATCGCTGGCAACGAGCAAAGCTAAGTTGATTTATTTCAATAATAATTTTTCAAGATGCAATTTAGGTACATAAGACATTTTTTTAATTAACGATTTCTCCCAAACGGTAAGTTTTACGGCAAAAATGAAAGAGGGATTTTTTGTTTATAATTGATTGATAATTATTATAAAACCATAATTTTTTTCCCAAGTCAATGGCGTAGTATTTTTTGTAAAATTGTTTTGAAAATTCGTCATAGCTACGCCACTGGTTGCAAAAAAATTAAATGAACATCTGAAAAGTCTGTTTTTATGCCATAATATCCTGTCCCAAAATTCAGTTCAATATCTCAAACCGTCTTTGAAAATGTATTAAAAGTGAAAATAAAATAAAACTTTAACACCCTGTATCTTAATAACTAAGCATTTTAGGGCCCACGTTTATATAAACTTTTCGACTTAAAAATTGATCCAGGAATGCCTCCTTCAAATTATGACATACCATTAAGTAACACCCTGTATAAGAAAGGCTTAATGAAGCGAAAAATGTATACAACAATTATTTAAGCAATTTTTTTAAAGTACAATGAGGATGAAAGTTTCAAACAATTTCATTAATTGACAATTGTCTAACTTCTTGAAAAACTAACTTTAGGTTAAATTTTAAAGGGAATAAATTCTTTAAAGTGTTCTGAATTTACCATAATGTTTTAAATTTTTTAATAATATTCATGGCCGCCGGCAGGGCAGGGGAGGTCCATCGACCCCCCTTAGGTTTTTAAAAATTACCTAAAATGAAACAATTTTTGTCTAAATCCTTAAATTTTACAATATCGTTTAGGAATTTAAATGAATATGATTATTATTTAGAAACTAAAGTTGTAGTATTTTTACTTGTGTATTTAATTCAATTAATTCTGGGCTAGTAAATTAACCTAAACTTTTTGACCCCATATACATTTTTTTCTGGCGGCGGCCCTGATAATATTTAATACCCTAAAAAATTATTTAATGTGACGTACTTACTCACTTTTGACGCCGAGCGCGTAACTAAAAATGTCGCGCGGAGGTATATTTTCAGCGTTAAATTGAAATTATAAATAATGGAGATATCCCCTTTAAGAATCTTTTTTGCAATCTCCGCTATATCTTATGGATTTTGTGTTATCGTCAAAAAAATAGCTTATTTTTAATTTCGTTTTTTGTTAATAACAATTGCAATTTTTATTGACAGAAAAAATCCTTAAAACACCTTTTTCAGATTTGCCTCCCGCGTCGAATGAGCTATCGCTCATATTTTTCGAAGCCTTCTTGACTAGACTATTTAAGTAACATTGGAAAATAAGATCTTTACTTTTTGGTAACTTTATAACGTAATTATTATGTTTATAAACTCTTAAAAGAGTTTAATATTTCAAATAAACATCGGTATAAAATGTTTAATTACTTCGTCTGGAAAGTTATACCTAATTTTATTTTCATCAAGTCGTTGGATAAAGCATCTGAAAATCCACCTCCTATTTTTCAAAAAGAAGAGAATTACGCGGCGCGGCGAGCGGTTGTTTTATTTCCCAACTCACGTTCTAACTTAATGAACAACTGTTACGGTCTGATTCGACGAGAAACATAGAACTATATTGTGAAAGACGTGACTTAAAGGTCAAACATGATGTGTGGGTTACTCTTAAAATACTGTATACAGGGTGGTCAAAGAAGTTTGAAACAAATTAGCCTAGGCTAGATAAAAAAAGTATGAAAAAAGTTTAGCAGATATCTGAAAGTTTTAAATGGAAGGGGGGTTTTTCTAATGACAAATACCTAAAAAGATACAGCCAGATATGTACGTTATCTTTTATTAACAATGGGAAAAGCCCGAAATTCAGTATTTCGGTTGTCTAATTTTCCAATTAAATGATATGGCACACATAATATGGGATTCTGGCTCTCGACCGATATTTTTAAAATTTGATCTTTTAAATGGGACATTCTTGTGCAAGGCCTACAGGGTGGCCCAAAAAAATTACTAAGAAGTTAAAGCTTCCCTGTTCCTTAATATGAATTAAAACGCCTAAAAAGTCTGACTTGTCATCTAAACCCAACAAAAAAAAAATTATATTATTATTATTTATTACTTTAACTTAAATTTACCCTTAATTAGTTGTCAGAAATGTATAAATTCTGAAAATATATACAAGTATATCACGATATTAACATTTAACTTGGCATAATCCATATTATTTATTTGATACTGGACCACCCTGTACGTGTTAAATGTTAAAACAAATTTTTTTAGCTCTAAACAAATATATAAAATATAATTCTATGGATTTAGACGAAAATTTACTCTTTCATGCGTTTATATTGAAATTAATAAACGGTTAAGCTGCAACTTATCAGTGATTTTTTGAAGACACCTTATAGGCCTGCACAAAAATGTCCCATTTAAAAGATGTTCCTATGGATCCAAAAAACAACGTATTCAAATATAAAAAAAATCGTTTAAGAGCCAGGATCCCATGTTATGTGTGCCCTATAATTTTAAAATTAAACGGTAAATTAAAAATTTTAAAGCTTGAAAAAACCTTTATTTTATTTTTTATGAATTGAAATCGATAAACAGTCAAGCCCAGGGGCTTTTTAGCAATATTGAATAAATATTTATAAATATTGAAATAATTATTGTAAATGATTTAAATTTTGTAAGAATAAGGGTGTTAATAAACGTGGGTGGTGTTAATACGTTGAAAATTTCAGCCGATCGGTTTAATAGTTGTTAATCCCGGGACGAATTATTGAACCGACTGTTGTTGCTCTGAAAATGATCCCAGAATAGTTTTCAAAGGTGAAATGGATTTTTGAATGTTTTAACTTCAAGAATTTATATAAAAAATTATTTATTTATTTTAAAATTGTTGTTAAAAATGCAGTTTTAAAAAGTCATTTTTATAGTTTTTAAATATTTAGAATAACTTTGAATGGAATAAATAAATTATTATAACAAAATAAACGCAAATAAAATAAATATAAATAACAGGAAAAGTTGAATCAATATTTTTTACAATTTATTAGAAAGTATTTTTATTAAGAGTGTACCAATAATTTATTTTAATCTTTTTAAAATTGGTTTTTTTTAAGCGAAAAATTGGGTCTTCTATACATATTCCTTAACCAATAACAACAATTCAATCTGGGCGAAGTCTGTTTCCAGCAGCTTTGGGGATAACATAATATGGAAGGGTGCAATTTGTGATTGATTAAAATAGGAAAAAGGGTTTTATTTTTTCCTAAATCACTTGCAATTTCTACATGGGAAGAATATTTATGATTGTGCCTTTATTTCTCGCTGGCCGTTTCTTATTGGTGTGGAATAAGATACACATTTCCAGTTTCTCTTAAAGGGGCCAAACGTTTAAACACCACTTTTTTTAAAAAGCCGTACTTCGGGATATCTAATGACATATTGTTTGCGGGGCATTTTGAAAAAATTTTTAAAAAAAAGGCAATCTCTCTTTGCCTCGGCGGTAGAATAAGACATAATTCAAAACATTTAATAACGATTAGCAACACTACTACTAATAAAACTAACGATCCTTTTACCGACCGTTGGAAATTATTTATTAATTAATTTAATTTTTATTTTTTTTTAAATTTTTTGTATCTGCTGTAAATGCCGACTTATGCGCACATTTAATAAAATTATTTTTTCCCCCGTAGCAATGGGGCATTTTCTTTTCCGAAAACGGGGAAAAATTTCTACGCAGATGTGGTAAAACCAATATTTGCTAAATAGGCAATTCAAAACATTTATAAAAAAAAAAAAATATTAAATAGTTATAAGGGGTTAAAATTTAAATAATTTTTTACTAAAAATTTATGCAGAATCAAATTTAGTATTTATTTAATTTTTTCCCAAAGCTTTGTAATGTAAATTTATATAAATTTAAAATAAAAAATGTTTTACACTATTTTATCCTACATTTTTATACTAAAATTACATAATTAAAAAAAAATTTTTCACGTTACATTTTACATTTTTACATTATAAAAGTAAAATTTAATATAAATTTCGTAATTTTTTTCCCAAAAAGGGGCCCTTTTTTATTAGAAACATACGATAAAATAAAATATGTTTTAGGATTTTTTTTTAAAAAGTTATTTTAAAATTTTAAGACATATAGGAGATATACAAAAATATTATTTATAGTTTTTAAAATTTCCTATTAACATTACTAAAAAAATTCAATTATGGGGAAAGATAAAACTTAAGAAAAAACATAGGGGTTAAAAAATTTTTTATGGGGCTTTTTATTTTTTTTGGGGCCATATTTTTGTTAATGCCTTGCTTTTTTTTTTATTTATTCGCGTTATAAACTTATTTTAAAAAAAAATTGGGGGTTTTGTAAATTTTAAAACCAGTTATGTATTTCTATATTATTTTGGCAAACATGTTTTCAGGGTTTTTAAAAATGGGACCACTTCAGTTCCCCAGATATAGGACTGGATGTGCTTAGCTCTAGTAAACCCAAGGCGCTTGAAATAGAAAAAAAAAAAAAAAAAAAAAATTTTAAACACTTA